>JAHBOF010000213.1:0-143798 GCA_020736565.1 Coprinopsis sp. MPI-PUGE-AT-0042 | reverse complement strand
CCTGACCCACAAGCGTGAAGCCTGTCCCTGATACAGGAGACTCTTGCCAACTCCACCGCTCCTGAACCCAAGCTAACTGCAACGTAAAGCCATTGGCGACGCTCTCACTGTTGCAGTGGTGTGACGTGATAGATGCACGAACCATCAGAACATCTTTCCTCTCTGCCATTACCTGAAATCCTGCTTAGAAACCGCCGGTCGTCCCACACGAAGACGCAGTACAGACGGCAAACTCGACCTTTCCTTATTCCTCATACCATTGCCGAGCGCTGATCGATGCTCTTCGACTCCGCATCATTCAAAGAAGCCCATTGTCCTCCCGACGTCCGCCTCTCTTTGTTCCCATGGCCAGGGGCGCGCTAAATCGAGAAAAAGAGGAACAATGGATTTCTTTGACCTCCTTACTCTTGGCAGGACGCATGGAAGCACACACAGGTACGTTATCCAGTCGAAGGGCAATTATTGCGCCCGCGTCCTCGATATCTTGAAGGTGACGTGAACCTTCAACCATTGTCTGTGATTCTCGGCGGAGAAATGAAGCCAATTGCGTACTTGTAATTTCTTTTCGGAGAAATTTGTTTAGTGTGGGCGCTTCCCGCTCGTCGACTCAGACGGTATGTAGCTGTACGTCCCCGCCTCTGTTGAGACCCACACTATGTAGCCGTTATCTCATCGGTGCATCAAAACACACATGCATAATACAGCTTGTTGTACACTGGCCATTGTCCGAGTCACGATGAATAGGGGCTGGCGCCTACTATATCCCATTTGCGCTCGCGGGGATCTCATGGTGCTCCCATCTGATTTTTACCTTCTCGTAAATCATAAGCAGAAAATGGCTATGCACGAAGGACCTCAAGGCGCTCAGGTATAGGGTTATGACGGGAAGCCTCAATCATATATCACCCCGTTTCGTCTTTTACATCTATCTAATGGCGCCTACCTCTCAATGAAATCACATTGACTCGAGTTGAGTGCATGTTACCGCATGTATCTAAGACACTTGACCGTTCTCACAAGAAGCTTTATGGCCCACCAAGCTCCCGCCGTCGAAGGCCTTGATACAGCCCCCCGTTATCCAAAGAAACGAGCGCTAAATTGGGGAGCGCAATCCATGCTCACTGTGATCGCGTTAATAGCGAGGACAGGTATCCGTAGTCTTCAACATCCAGTCATTAGATTTAAACCAATGAACGACATAATAAACTCCATTTACAGCGAGAAAGGCGGTAACAACAAGCAATTCGTCCCAAAAAAGTCACAGTAGCACCCGACCTGTCATACCAATACATGAACAACGCAGAAGCCGGCGGCTTCACGCTTGGCCTTAAAACCTTCTAACCTTGCACCCCCAAATCTCAAGGTGAATCGATCCACATGAAAGAGAAATTAGGCCGCCACAACATCCATAAGGCAAGTCGGGAGGGAAGTAGAAAGGAAGTAAACAACCAAAGGAAGTTAAAGCCGACATCTGAACGTCGAGTTGGTTACCTGGTGTCAGGTGGCTGGCGGTCGTGCCCCAAGGTCAAAGGCATCCTTGCCGAGTAGAAGAACGAGAAGGAAGAGAGAACCCTCATGTAGCAGTGTGATGCGCGCATCTCAGAAGTTGAGAGCGGGGGCGGTGAGTCCGTCGGTTGGACGGCTGATCGGTGGACATGCGAATAGGGTTCCCGACAGACGGCGACTGGAGCAGATCTAACATATTTCATCCCCCAGATGTCTATCTAGCATGTCTCTCCATGACGCTAAAGACAAGGTACCGTATAAGATGTCGTCAACCGTAACGAAACCGATAGCGCTTCCAAGTTGTTGTCCAGTCGACTGGAACCACCACCACGCCGTCGGCGCCTTTGATAATCATGATGTCCGCGACGCCACAGTGCCTTCCCTTCCTCCCGTCCCTCAATCGAGTCCTTCAACCGAACAGTGACCAATCTAACCTCTCCTCCCGTGTGCTGTGTTCGGGATAAGATGGTATCCCCGGACTGATCCAATCTATCCAACTATCTATTCGCTTTCCTATATTGTGCGAAGGGCGAATAGAAAACGCCGCACGTATCGCAGGTACCCTGTCTCTTCACCAAGAGTGTGCGTCAGAACCTACACCTTCGACCGAGCTAGATAACAGGGCTCCATTGCTCCCACTAAAACGCGAGCGTAAGGAAGGGAAGAATCGGTGGTTACGATACATACAAGGTTTGTGGCTGGTTTCCCGAGTACCATGAGGCAGGCCAAGCAAGCTTCAAGTCATGGCACTTTCAAACCTTGTGTTCGAAGCGACGAGATACGTATAGACTACCAAGAGTCTAAAGTACTGGGCAATCACAGCAGGCCTGGTCGGCGGCTCAAGGAGTCGGATAGGCATCAACTGAAGACAATGGCATGCTGTGAGGACAAGGAGGATATTGTCTGCAGGCACAGTGCCTCAGTCAGCATCAAATGAGAGTTAGTCCTCGAGCCCTCGTTCATGGCGGAAGCTGTAGCGCCTCAGTGGCGCATGATGGATACAGAAGGGGCATACGACGCATTGCTGGCCATCCCGGCAAACTCCCGCTGCGCCACCTTTCCTTAACAAGGCTCGACACTCCACAAGATTTTAAGCTCCTATACAGCTCGAGTCCACGTTCGCCTTTGACAGCACCTAGAGGGCATATTACAGATAATACCGCAATGAAATTAACCCTTCACCAAACTTGATCACCGACGGGAAGGGAAGGACTCGAAGACGGGAAAGTCAAATCGCTGTCAGGTGGACCTGAACCCTTTACAAGCCAAACTCAAAAACGACCCCTTGACATCACATGCACCTCTCATCTTCTCTTTTCCTCCCTTTCTCCCACTCCTCAGACCCTGCCCTGGTCTCTGGTGCCAGCTTATCGCGTGCCCAACGTCATACCTCATGTTTACCTAGCCGAAACGTGGTTAGAGCGATGTGAAATGTTTCTAGATTAGAATTCTTTCTATCTTACACCGCCCCCCATTTCATGATTCGCTTGAAAAGAGTCCACACCACCTCTCCATTGTACAGGATACCCCGAAAGCATGGTGCAAAGAGGCGGTGATGAGCGAGCAAGCTTGAAGGACGGGCGGAGCCACTCCCTCCCCGTCCCATCCCACTCACAACGGACGAAAAAATAGAGGGTGAGAGATCGATGGGGAGAGCTAAAAGCCTGTAAATACACCGTGAATCGATGAGAAGTTTACCGGGAATATTATAAGCGGCAAGGTTTATTGCTGGATGCTACTGAGAAAGTCAGTCGGAAGAATCGGTTGGTCGTACCGAGTCTTCAGTAATGAACGCTGGTTGAGTGGCGAAAGCATGAGAGGCCTTTCACACTTGTGTCACATAGATAGCTGGGTCGCAAGTCCCGGCTTCTCTAGATGATGATAATCAGCGTGGCGGGTGAAGGTGGAACTTGTAGACGTGAAGAGAATTAAGGTGTTCGAAATGATAAGCGTTTTGCTAGTGCCGTTGGGACGCAACCCATCCAGCCCATGGGCCCAGCATGAACGGGAACGAAGTGGCAAAACGAACCACAGTTCAACGTAAGGACGCAACACATACCTTGTGAAAGCCACGGGGGTAGGAGCTCAGCAATCACTCAACGAACGACTTCTATCCTCCCTCGAGATCAATTGATATGTTGATCAGTATGCAGTCAACGGGGGGTAACCTGCTCTCGACTGCACCTAGCTCTGTCGAGTTTTTAGTGACCTTCTGTTTACTCGGAGGCGGAGGGGCCTCGAAAGAATCCAGTTCGAAGGATGAGGTCGGATCGATTCAGAGTATGCATTAAGAATAGTTACATCGTTTCCCGTGGAACTATGAATCCACTCGAGAGCTCCAATTAGAGAGTACTGAAGCTGCCTATCAGCGAACAAAGCAAGTGCATAGCCAGGAGGTCCGAGGGTTGGATTGTCGAGTTCATTCTACAATTAGTCCGAGCACGGGGTGTTGTTTCATGATCGACCAGGGTCGAGAGTGGGTGCCCAGAATCAAGCCCAGAATCGCCGTTTGGCTGCAACAGCTCTGGGTAAGGCCTTTTGAGGTTGTTCGACAGCGGACGAGAAGTGCGCAGAGTCGTGGCCCGCCGGCGCTAGGAAAGCTAGACCGAGAGAGAGTCTCGACAAGGAAGCCAAAAAAGCAGAGGAAGCCATTCTGAGAATGGCGTAAAGCCTACCGAGATTAGCAGGTGAAAACTGAAAGAGATCGCCAGCGAATAAAAATTTAGTGCGAATTCCGCCGAGGTTGTCTAGTTATCCACCTGGAGCTGGAGAAGGAGGGGTTGTCGCACATAGGATGTGGCACGCAGAGTATGATTCCGGCGGCAAGTCAGTCAAAGGCAAAGTTTGTTTGCTGGACTGGCTTGATGGTCAGTTCATGAGGGAGATATCATGACAAGTCCAACTCGGTCTATGGAAGCAGGGGTTGTAGGCAGTTGTTTTGAGAAGATCCTCGGGTGGTCAGTTGGGGAGAGATTTGCCTGACTAGGAGGCGGTCTGTGTTGTATCTGTTTCTGGACGGTGGGCGACTGCGCCCAGGTTGTGACTTGGACAAGAAATTCCCACACAGAGTTCTGTGGAAGATTCCAAAAAAAGAAGCAATAGAAAGGAAGCTTCCGCTAATTTGGGAACTGGACGGAAAAGGCAAGGCCAGATCGCGATTCAGGGGGCAACAAATGTTCAGAGTTGACCTCGCAGATGCCAGTCGCCTGTCTGGCAGCAGAAGGAGATGTGTTGGACCGAGATTTACGGTTTGGGGGGGATGAGGAAAGGCAATGAATGCGTGAGAGAGTTGTTGTCGGAGATAGAAAGGGCGAGTTGTTTGGTTGTGTGTCTGCGGAGATAGATGGGATCGGGATGAGGAATCTGAGATCTGGCGCAGGTTGTCCTTAAGTAAATGAGCTCCTTTGGATGGCTGCAACACAATCACCCCCAACAATGGACACTGACTGGTGCTTGACCTGCTCAAAACACATCGTACGTCCTCATCGTCTCAAACAGCGACAAGACATCTTACACGTCGTTCAGCACAACGGCGCAAGCCCTTATTGCAGCTCAGAATGCAGATTCAGAGCAGGCCCATCGCGTCTTCCCTCATATGAAGACATCCAGGCCCACATTTCAGACGACGAGCCCTCTGAATTCGACCTCGCCGCAGACGATGAGATCATCGACGAGGCAGCAGACGACGACCATGTGTACACCAGCCACCACTATGCGGGAATTGAGGCTTGGGCTGCAGCCATCCCCGCAGGCGCCTCTGCCCATTTCCCACCGCCGTCTCGCCCACCTTCAGCCAAGAGCTCAAGGACGCCCTCTATCGCGTCTTTCAGCACACGGTGCTCGCCAACGTCGGTTTCAACCGTCGTCTATCGGCCTCCAAACCTGCTCAAGCCTCACAGGGCCGTTCCCGCCACTTTGTGCATGTCCAAGGCTTCACCCAAGCCTTCTTCCCCTTCTCTACCAATCATCACGCCTCAGCAGCAACTCGTTGCAGAGGCAGCTCAGTGGGCAAACGGCTCCGCGAGCACAGGGGGGCGCACTTCTCCAGAGTCTTCCCTCGCAACACCGGCCTCTTCCAAGGCCCTTCAGTTTGGGGAGCGCAGTAGATCCTCCTCATCCGGTGTCCTCAAAGGCATCGCCTCCCACGTTCGCTCATGGGTCGCCCCCTCACCCCTCTCTGCTCTCCCCCACCACCACCACCTAGAGAAAGGGTCTCGTTTCCCCGATGAGTACTCGGATGACGATGAGGGCACTCCCATCTTCATTGCTCAGGTGGCTCCCAAGTCCTCGGGCACGGCTTACTGGGCACAGGCAGAAGAATACCTTGTCCACCCCATGATCAACTCAGGGTCCCTTTATTTCCTCGCCGTTCTTGCTTTCGTTTTTTATTTTGCTACCCCATAGATTCCCTCGCTTTCGTTCTCGCTTCGTCTCTACGTCTTCGTTATGCTCTGGAAAAAGGAATTACGGCAACAACACAAGACTACATCATGCCTGCCCAATCCCAAAACCAACATGCGCACCTCACCCCTTCTCCCACACCACCACCATCCCATCACAACTCATGAAAACCTTGCTTTACCATGGACAATTGCATTCGCAAAAAATTCTTGACCTTCCCTCCATTCTTCTTGCTTCCCGCTCACTCTATCTGGTACTACTACCCCATGGTCTTTCCACATACCCACACCCCTCCTTCGTCTTCTCACCGCCCAAAAATTTCGTCGGCTTCTTCCTCGTTCTCGTGTTTCACTGCAATCTCACACACTCTCTCTGCATGCATTACAACCTCATAGACGGCACTAGTCAAGCCTCGCATTATTATGTACCCTCTTTTTCCTTGTATACACCGCACACTTGTAACTCGTATCACCGGCATTGCAGCCCACCCTCAAACCATTTGCCTTGCCCCTCTGTCCATCATTGTCCTCTGAATCTCGCTTAGCCCCTGAAACAAGAATGAGATGACGGATGAACCCTCTATTCGTCTCCTCATCAATTAATCGTTTGCTCTCGAACTGAACGTTGTAGCTCCAATAATCTAATCCGATTGCGCCCCACAGCGACTTCGCGCACCAGATGCAAGTCATTTGCGTACCCTCTTCAGTGCGCCAGGTCTCGTGTCGTGGAGTTACTAGGAAGCGAATGCAGGACAATATAGTAAACCGCCTGCTTAAACTTTTTGAATGGGCTTTGGAGTACGCGCTAATCAGCCGTTCCGCACTTGCGCTCCACATTGCGTCGGGCGTCTCCAGGATGGTGAAGACTCTCTATCCTGTCCAGGCTTCATGATGTTTCGTGGTCCGTACCGACTCTATTGTGTTTTTATTCGTCGAAATGCCTCCGTCTACTCCACCCCCGCAGCAAATATTTACTTGACGATGGGCAGGAAATTGCCGCCCTCGTCCATCGGAAACTTGCGTCGAATAGCCTTTTTGGTGGCACTCCAACAACCCTTGACCTCGAGTACCCTGAGGCTTTCAAACATTCACCATGTTCTGCTGACTGACTCTCTCTCTCTTGATTGACGCCCTTCATCGACAAGCGGGCCCCTACAATTCGATGGGCGGCTCCGTTAGGTACCGCTCTCGTCCTAGTCGTGTGTACTGTATATGCTACACACAAGGACTGCTAAAACAAAAGAGCCGCACCGCAGACGGGCCCGTCGTGCAGGCTTTTAAAGGAACGGGGCCGCCGCATAAATTAAAACAATTGCGGCATCCGTTTGCTGCTATACATTCAATAAGAGATTTAATGTGGCGGTTACATGTCGGAACCAGGAGGTTAACGGAACCATTATTGGGATCCCTAGCCTATCGTATGCGTTTTTTACAAAGCCGTATTGGTTTTTTGCTATTCAGTTGAGCAGACATCAGGTCCGACAAGGAGCGGGCGGCCTATAGCGGTGTTGCTTTTACGAAGCCTTGATGAGCGGATAAGTAATAGATTCCAAGTTCCCTCCTGCATACAACAGCCCAGGGAAGGGAGCCAGGAGATAGGAGACGTCCTTCCTCGAACGTGCGCTTCTTGACCTTCTCTCTCCCTCTTCTGGTCACGCAATCAAAGTGGGAGAAAGGGAGGAGCTTCTCAGAAACGAGATAACGTCAATCAAGCTTCCTGTCCAAAGTCCTCGATTCAGATTAAGTACGCTGTGAAGCCATCTATGCCTTTGACCTGATAGTGAGGGAATGGAGAGGGCGGAGATGGAGAGGACCGCCCTAGTCTCAAACAGGGTGACGGTAACATAAGTTGCCCTGTCTACTCCCCTAGTCGCTATCGCACTATCAAGAATAGGGCGTAAGTAAGAATAGATAGCGCTATGGCATTGGTACGCCCATCGAAACCCCACGCCGAAGCGCCTGCCCACTGACCCTCATCATTCTTCTCACAAAAGGTGGCAATAAGTGACTGGGCTCGGTAGGTATGATTGTGATAAGTTAAGTATCTCACAGCACTTGCTGTCAAGGGAATAGGTGATGATGTGACTGCGAGTGCTGTGATCTTCATTGTACGCACCGGCGCTTATTACACCGTCGATGATAGGGGCCTTCTGATGACCCCCTAAATCATCTCGTATCGTCATCCTTCTCCTCAGCTATTGTTCGCTACATCCAGGCTCCAGCGTCCGATACACATCTCACAAGACTCTCAAAAAGGGCGCTCCTCTTCGCCTCGACGATAACATGTGTCAGGTGGAGCAACAAAGAACTTCAGAAGCTCGATGATGCCCAGAAGCGCTGCGATGTGCTTACCTCTTCTCTGTTCTTATCAATACCGCCCTGTATAGACCTCCTCAGAGCTCAAATAAGAAGTGGAAAAGAAGAAGCAGGACGGAAGATATAGAGGGAGAAGGAGGGGAGGGAGGGCCCGCACCTTTGGGTTCCTAGGTTGTGGCTCAAACAGTCGCGATATCTTGAAGTGGATTTCTCAAAGTTATGCTCTAACCTCACAAAGTTCAACCCAGCCTCGGAAACCAACTTCAGAGACGGCAGATGTGCTCGGCTTGAACGGCATGGTTCACAGCTCTCTCAAAATACAAAAGCATATCATTGGCCGATACCCTGCTGTGATAACAAGGACATAGCTGGAAACTCTCAGGTTCCCTGATCTTACATTTTGTGACGCTCTAAGAAGTCCTAACTTTTGTAGGCTGCTTCTTTTCGCATCTTCGTATCATGGGACCAGGTCTACCTACCGAGTTTGGAACTCAGAGCTCTCCTGAAGCCGTCCAAACGGCACGAGCGGGTCGAGGCTTGTATCTTCTAAAAGCCCTCAAGATGGTCACGTTTACGAGAAATAACGTTAGCGTTACCAGTGCACGACGATCGCTTGATAACGCAAGGAAAAGGCCCCGGAAGAAAAGAAGTTTGCGAAATGGAACGTGTTACAGGGAAAGAGGGCGCCACGTAGCGCTACACATACACAATGAGCATGTCTGCGCGATAAGCAGTGAAATGTTTGTGATTGGGTGAAAGGAAAACAAGTATCTGGTATGCAGCGGTACCATCTCCGTAAATGAGCAGTCTATGATAAAGATGGCGTCACGGGCGCTTAATCAGGGTTCGCTCATCGCTTCAAGCAAGACTGGCATAGATATGTGAGGAGTAGACTGGTATGCTTACTGGCGGCTATAATAAGGATGTACCTCTCTCTGTTTTCATTAATACTTCAATGGCACCTGTGTATGCCCTAGCCTGTGTCGAAGGTACAGCTATCATACATTCGTTCGAAAGGAGCGGGTTGTGCCTTCGAGAGAACAGACTTGAGACGGACTCTAGACTCTTTCAAGACTCTCCAGTCGTGGATATTTACTTTCAGTGACACCGGTTGACATTTGCCTCCGTTCCGTGACAGGCTGGTGACAAGCACAACTAAATCGGAAACACTAAGGAACATTCATAACTTTCAATCTCTTCACATCTTCGTCACACTTTCCTGGCCCATAGACCGGGCCCACAAAAAGCCTAGGCTTCAATCAATCTCCTCTTCATAAAAGGTATTATGCATTGCAAACAGTACCGCCCGACTACCCCACACGAGCGTGTATGCATGGCACCCATGCAGATATCCTCTCGTGGTGAACTTCAGCCGGGACGTCTGACCAGAATACCATTGATTTGATCGCCTCAAACTCGTTTCAAGTTCACTGGATAAGATCTCGAAACAAATCGTCAACCCGCCAATTAAGTCAATTTCCATTCAAAATGACAAGTCAACGGAAAATCACTACTCAACAATTTTACTCACGAGAAAGACGTGTGAGGCGTCTTACGAATTTAGATGTCCAACCGTCGCATCCGCCAACTGACGTCTAGTTGCTTTGTAATTGTCCAGAGTCGTTGACCCTTGCTCGGCACAAGGGGTCTCCCGGCAATCTAACCAGATACTCAGTGTCGCTTGCCTACAGATTTCGTCGGATCTTATGCAGTCAGACAGCAGGCATGGTATCATCCTCTCTCAAAAGGAAATTTAATCACAACTCGGGAAGAGATAGAGGGATATCTATTAAGATGTGTCGCCAACAAAAATGCTTGGTGGGTGTTGTGCCGTTGCGGGCGCTGGGCGCCTCTGGGTATGAAACAATCGATTTTTAACCTTCCCGGCTGTGACTACCCATCCCCACAAGCGTCGCGGTCCCTTGGGTTGTAGATGAGTGCTGATAGAATTCTTAAGGTTAAGCTTACAATGTGAGAGCGTCTGCGTGCGGTGCGGATACAGAAAAACCCTAGAGTTTAAGGGACGAGATCCGAGAACATCGAAGTACTCGAAAGCTAGCGCTAGAAGCACGAAGTCGGAACCCTTTCCCAAAGCGGTTGGGCCATTTGTACGCTCCTCCCGCGATCGCATACCTTTACGACTCGGAACACGATCATGTACGGCTCCGTCGAGGTCATAGTGCCCACATCCACGCCTAAGAAGCTACTGGGCTTCTCCGGCTTTAACATACAGACGGATACGCATCCGCGCATATCGACCTAAATTTCAGGCTCCTTAGTCTCATACTTGCTGTACAGAAACGTAACGTCTGCAAGTCACATACCTATTTTGCGCGTTGTTCTCATAGCTACCCGCCTTGGTGAGCGGAATATGAGTTGTCGTACTCAAGCTAAGAGGGAAACCCAGAAACGCCATTGTTCCACTCGATTTGATTCGAGTTGAAGCTCAGTCTTAGTCCTTAAAGTTACCATGGATCAGGTAAGGCTATCACGCACTCACACGCCTGCGTTACGAACAGTGACAACATGCTGACCGAGTATCAGTTCCATAGCAGGCCGGTAGTCAAATGTAAGCGACAAATCCGCCTCCATATCGCTCACAGCACTTAGTTAGCATGTCCTTCGCCGTAACTCGCTTCCAGCTTGTGAATATGACGCAAAGATGAGGTATGCGACTGACTTGGTGATTTATTTACTCTACTGGCTTGCTCAGCAGTCCAGGGCATCAAGGACTTTTTCGCCTCGCTCCCAGCGTCTTCTTAACGACCGAGCGCGATGCGAGTAGATTGTACACCTGTGAGATGAGGTATATTTGCTTCAAGCTACAATGGGAGCCCTTCCCATTAGGTAATAGCCTTTAGTGTTTGAGGCTTAGTCGATTAAGGCCTGAGGCCCGCGATGTGCATGGGCTGTCCCGACTGGCGAAATAAATGTAGAGTAAATCAATCTCGGGTCTGTCTTCGTACCTTCTTTTTTTTTGATTCTTACTGCATTGAATCATCTTACAGTGCTTTGCATAATCTTGTGCACCTCGAGCGGATACTTTTTTTGTTTCCCGTGCGAGAATAACAGTTGATGTGATGCCATCGAGTGGGTTCAGACGCCGGTGCCCAAGCGAGCACCAGCGAAACTCCTGCAAATCGACGACGACATGACATTTTGGTGCTAAATCCGCACCATTGAGCCCGAAAACATCGTCATAACGCTTCCCTTTGGTAATTTCTCTCAGGATCGCATTGAAAAGTTTTATGTGCAAGGTGCACGAGATTATGCAAAGCACTGTAGCGCTTTGTGACCGCAGGAAGATGCTTGGTTCGCCAACTTTCACCAGCGACGATCATCATTGTTGTCAAGTCTTGGGGTTCGTTCAGTCCCAGGGCCTTTCCGGTGGGAAGAAACGTGCGATATGAGGACAAACATCTCGATCTTGTGGAGTGTCTCGAGTCGGCCTCCCGAAGAGAACCTAAATTGCAGAAGATTGGATGCGACAGACACCTCGCCGCGCAAGATCGAATTGGATGAGATTTATGTAGCTGTGTCGCTCATGGCCGAATGTATTATACAGCCTCAAATGTCATACCTCCCGCCACTCGCCAGCATCTGTCGTGCGCCTTTCCTCTGAACGCTGGTGAGAAACAAGATCGACAAGGGCGCCTTCTGCCCTGGTGCGTTGTTCACTTGTTTGGGGACTTTGGGGCTTGGAAAACCGCTTATAGCCGCTTAGGCGCTCAGGTACAAGTATCCTTGACTAGATATGGGTAGGGCACTAAAACCACGGAGAGATCCAAGGCGCGGAAGCAGAGGCAAGGACCATGTGGTCGCATCTGATGGCAGGGATCAAAAGCGCCCCTTTTCAATTGCTGACTAATTTCTGCGTCATTTAGTTTAGGTTTTCTATCATTTTGGGATGAGGAAAGATTCCGGCATGGGCGCTTTAGCCCCTTGCACTCAGGCAGATGATAGTGAGAAGCTTACGGGCATCCAGATTATTTACCGTTGCTCATGTAACCTAAATAACTCTTGTCTAGAAATAAAGAGGTTCTCGGGTTGTGCTTGGACACTGTGCAGAGTAACATCTTCTGAAGCAGCCCTGCCAGAGGACTTGCAGCTTGTATCACGCCAAGGTAGGGGAGAAGAGTCGACCCTCGAATTTCGGGCCCGGTTGGAGAGGAACTACCTGGTACTTGCACAAGATTGACTCACCAGGAGGGGCCAATAATCGTATTAATTCCTCCCATAATCTAATATAATTTGTATGTCAGGGTCGTTGTGACAACGTTTCATCTCACCTCGACCATCTCACCAATCCCTGTTCGTCAAGGTCAATATCGACTTCCCTCTTCCGGGATGTGAGGGAGGAGGTGGGTCTTCATTTCAATGACGACGAAACGGCTACAGGCGCCCGTGGCGCTAGCTTCTAATAGCAGCGGTAACCTAAGGTAACCTATCCTATGTGAACGGAAGATAATCTTATGGAGTAAATGGGTCACCCGGCTACTTAGCGACATCTCTCAGCTGGGGCACTCACCTGGCCTCCTTTGCCCAGGACTCGCTGCGATGAAGCAGTAAGACGAAAGGAAACTACCGAAGGTCTCCCCGAACGCCCACAACGATGTATTGCGTCCATTCAATCGTCGCTGACCAGACATCGAGGGCTTGCTGTCAAAAACAGCCTTTGAAGACTCCTTTTCGAGAGATGTTTGAGTCTCACTCCCCGGTCGAACTTGGCGAGAATGCATACTTGGAGAGAGGACCGCAAACGAGCCATGTGGTTACTCAGGCGATCAAACAAGACTCAGTGGAGGCCCCTGCTACTAAATTGCCTATTTCATCATCATCAACTGCGACGGGTCCCGGAGTTCTTGAATAGGGAGCGCTTGCGATGTTCAAGGAGAAGCAGATCCCCGAAATAGGCGCACAGAAACAACGCCCCAGGCCTCCCCAGGCCTTCCAGACGACTCGATTTCCCGCCAACTGTCCAAAGGACAAAGCACCTGTCATATCCTGTCGAAGGAGCAGGTACTCATCTAGCTGGTGCTCTGAACTGTATTTGACTGACGAGTGGCGTTGAATGTTGAGATCCCGCATTGTCTATACGATCTCGAGCTTATTGACTCTCCTTTCCTCTGGGGCCGCCACTGCCCGCCACCGCATGAGTAGGCAATCTTCCTTGTCAATGTGTCGACCTTTCCCTGTGTGGAAGGTTTCCAGAAGATAACTTCTCGTGCTTCCTGTTCCAGAGGGGAAGACCAATGTTCCACCCTCTTCTATAACCTCTAGCGACAGATCTCATCTGTCATGGTGCACGATGTTCGAGGATCAGAATTGGATGGGAATCGAAGGAAAGACTTCTTGCGCACTACCCAAGTTAAAAGTTCTTCGATGTTGACCAGCAGGGCCAACTGAATGCAAAACCTTGTCACTTCCAAAGACATATCTGATGGTAATAGGCATCGTTTTCTGATTGCGGAAGTAAGCTCTAGAAGTACAAGATTGCAACGATGAAGGATGGTCGGCCGCCATGTTCTACTCTTGTTGTCTGCGGCTGGGTTGTGTGCAAGGTGCGAAGAAGCAGGAGTGAGTTGAGACGCCTCGTCGTTGAGATCATAGATGAACAGTTGAATTGCCGACAGTTGCCTTGCCCAGAGACATATTTTAGCCAGACTGAATGGCTCGGTGGATGGCCCCGTCCGATGATTACTGTGGAGGCTGGAATCTACCAGATACAAAGATTAGTGTTAACGCGAGGCCTAGGGAATGAGGTCATACCCTGGAGGAGGGCCGGCAAAGCCTGGGGGAGGAGGGCCACCAAAGGGCATGCCGGGAGGGAAGCCAGGAGGAGCAAAACCAGGCGGTGGGCCTGGCATGCCGGGAGGAGGGAAAGACATCGGTGGGCGGCCCATGCCAGGACCTCCAACTGACAAAAGGATGAATGATCCAAAAACATATCAAGAGGTCTAAGTTTGGACATACCAGGGGGCATCATTCCCATCCCACGTCCTGCAGGCATACCGCGTCCTGGTCCAGCAGGAAGCTACAAAGGGGAAATAAGCCCCTAAACAACGCGTCAAGCAGGTAATACACATACGCTGGACTTGGACTCGTCGTCTTGTGCAGGTGGAGGTCCTTCCACACTGATGCTAACTACGTTTTCTCCACGCAGAATGACAAGTCCCAGGGTTCGCTTCATCTCCTGCTCAGGCGCCGTTTCTTCTCCAGCCTTTTTCTTGGGTCTGACTCTTCGGAACTCTTCACAGTCTGCAATTACCAGGTTCATATGGCGGTCAAACGCCAGCATTTGGCCAGTCAAAGCGCGTCCATCTTGAATCGTGACTTTCAATCGCCAGTTGATCAAACTGAGCATTTTGCCGCCCTTGGATTTTGGTGGAGGCTATTAACAACATTTCAGTTCATTGTTAGTGACGACTAATAGACCACAGCATATGTTCCAGCTTACCATGATGGGCAGACGATTCCTAGTAAACTGACGACGATGGAAGGAGGAAGAGGAATCTGTGGACAAACAAACGCAAACTTGGCTCGGGCGTCTGTCAGTTTCGTTACAGCCACATTCAACTTTGTTCGACATTCACTCTATTTCGTATCGACTCCGTGCTCAACGCTACATACAGTCTATTGGCAGAACCTTGGGCTTTTTCGATATCAAAAGGACTTTGCCCAGATTCCGTCTGTGCCGGGAAGAGTCGTTTGCTCAGTAATCACGTTCGGAATTTGCAAGGAATTCGGACACATAAAACCATCACGTCTTTGAAGCGCTCGTTGCTCAGAACTCTCTGACTTTCAACATGTCTTCGAGCATATCTACTAGCTTTACCAAGTGTCTTGGTGGGGTGTCTACCACTTGAAGTCGTCTCAATGCTCAGATGACATCCAGGCATTCAGACTCCTATCGTCTCAGCCGCGATGGCAGGCGCTAGCGGTGGTTTGTCTGGCTCCTTGCCTGGCAAACAAAAAGTGCTTAAACCTCTCTAGGCGACTTGGCATCTCAAGTCTCGCTCGCTGGCGGATTTGGATTTCTTGCGACAGGTCTGTCTTGGCTGGAGTCATCAAATAGTATCTGACCGAAACGGTCAGGCTATGGCAGCACCGAAAGGCTTCGCTCTGAGCTAGATATCACTCGTAACGCCTTCAGAGACCGTCAGACCCTCCCAATTGGTGTTGGCTTCCTTGGCTGGCTACTTGACAAATCGGAGGAACTCGCCAAGGAGCAGCTCTCCCTCACTCTCGAATACCACGTTCAAGCCATCTGGCTTGCATTCGGTGACAGACTTGAGTACTGGGTTGACTATATTCACCAAGCCTGCAAAGACAAAGGTAGCCAATATAAGCCCTTGATATGCATTCAAATCACTTCACCTCAAGAAGCTACAATGGCTGTTGAGAAGTTAAAAGCGGATGTCATCATTGCACAAGGTGAATAATTCTTTGCTTCGAATTATTCATTGCTGACCGAACATCAAATAGGCGTTGAAGCTGGGGGACATGGTGCAGCCAAAGGCACGCCTCTCCTTTCGCTGGTACCAGCTGTTCTCGAAGTCGTACCATCGCATATCCCCGTGCTCGCAGCCGGAGGATTAGTGACAGGTGCTCATATGGCCGCTCTTCTGGCCTTGGGCGCTGCAGGCATCGTGGTTGGCACCCGTTTTCTGACCGCACCCGAAAGCCAATATACAGATGGTCAACGTAAAGCTCTCCTCGATGCAGATTCAACACGATCTGTTAGAACGATGGCGTTCGATCAAGCCCGGAAGACATTAGGTTGGCCACAAGGCATCGATGGGAGAGGTCTCTACAACGGTACGTTAAACGACAAGCAGGCACAGTTTGTGTCATTTCCTGCGTCATTGAAACTCATCCATGCTTTCGCCAGACACCGTTGCCGACTACGATCGCGGTGAGGACGTGGAAATCTTAGGAAGCAGGTATCAAGAGGCACAGGCGAAAGACGACGCGAATAGAATCGTCGTTTGGGCTGGTACCGGGGTTGGCTTGATAGACACGATCCAATCAGCAAAGGTAAACCTTCTGATGATCGAAAGTTTATTTGCCATTTCGCAGCCATTCATTCAATCTGCTTTTTTGCAGGACATCGTGAACGAGATTCACGAAGAGTGTTTGCGGCGCCTTTCCGTAGTATACGCGCTCACGGTGTAAGTGTACCAATCGAGGTTCTCATGGTCGGCCATAGCGAATGAATTAGTGCTTCCTCGAATTCCCATGCCCCACGGGAAAAAAAAAAGCACCACATCGGCTGCGTTTACATGGAAGTTCATGTAACAGCAGCACTCCTATCGGTTCCTTACATCTTCGCATTCTCCCAGAAGACGAGAAAAATTGAATATTGATGATACAAGAAAACAGAGTATTTTACAATGGTTTTGTGATCCCGACTTTCTTCTTGTGGCCCTCGCGAGAGTCATGATAGGCGAATGCAGACGATTAATGAACGATCTCCACGACGAGATCACCTTGGTTGATAGAATCGCCTGCAAAAGAAAGGCATTTGAATGGGCAGCAATATAACGGTGCTGAAGGACTGACCTTCGTGAACAACGACGCGCTTGACGTGGCCAGAAACGGGAGCGGTCACAGCAGATTCCATCTGGAATCTTTGTTAGTACCATTCCCAGGCTATCCTATTCAAGAAGACTAACCTTCATGGCGCTCAGGACTTCACGGAAGGAAATGAAAGATCAGCTGACGGAAGCTTCTAATAGACAATGGGAACATACCACAGAGAGGATCGCCCTTCATGACTTCATGACCTTCCTTCGCCCGAACCTCAACTACAACACCCGACATAGGCGCACCAACAGAGCCTGGGGAAGAGGTGGCCTTTTCCCTAGAGACTGTCTCGACGGCGGAGTTGTTGTCCTCCACAGAGACGGCGCGAACCTTGAAAGAGGTTGATCAGATAAGCTCAGAATAGATGAAATGGAACCCTCACTTCTCCATTAACTTCGAACCAAACATCACGCTGTGCGCGTCCCTCCACAACGGGACCGACAGCCATAAGGCGGATGATGAGAGTCTTGCCCTTTTCAATCTCGATATGCATTTCCTCGCCAATGTCAGGTCGGCTTAGGAAATAGCGAGTGGGAACGACGCTGAGGTCGCCGTATTTGTCGATGAAGCCCTGATACTCCTCGAACACCTAAGTAGGGGTTAGTTGATTCCCCAGTCGTCACCTATTCACTGCGTACCTTGGGATACATGACATAGGAGGTAACATCGGTGTCGGTGATGTGTTTTCCGAATCGACTGCGCAAGTCCTGTTTGATCTTCTTAAAATCGAGCGGCTCCATGGTGGCACCCGGTCGTCCATCGATGCGAGGCTTGTTGCGAATGATCTTAGTGCGGAGAGGCTCAGGGAAACCGCCAACGGGCTGTCCAAGGTAGCCCTGGAAGAATTCGACGACGGAGGAGGGGAAGTCAAGCTCTTCAGCGCGGTCCAAGACGTCTTGCGAAGTAAAGTTGTTGGAGGTCATCCATTGTGCAAAGTCGCCAACAACCTTGGAGGAAGGAGTAACCTTGATGATGTTGCCACAGAGGTTGTTGGCCTCGATGTACTTCTGCTTAATGACTGGTCCCCATAAGCATCCCATTATAGTATCAAAGGTATTTGGCTCACTGTTCCATTGTTCACCAAGGCCGAGTTGAGCAGCCTGGAACATCAGGTTTGTGTACTGACCGCCGGGCATCTCATGGTCGAAGACGCTAGAGTCGGAGGCACGAACGTTGGCTTCGAAGCAGCTGTAAAGGATGCGGATCTGGCTCCAGTAGTTGTTGAGGGCCTGGATATCGTCGTATCGAATCCCAGTGCCCAAGTTGGTCTGCTCAAGGGCCATGCAGACGGCACCCATGGATGGTTGAGAGGTTGTACCAGACATGCCTAAACACTGTTAGCGAGCGCCAACAAGAGTCATCAAGGCCCTTACTGTCAATGGCGACGTCGATAACATCAGCGCCAGCAGCAGCAGCAGCGAGCATACTGGCAGTGGCAATGCCAGCAGTGTCGTGAGAGTGGACGTGGATGGGGAGGTCGGGGTGGGCCTTGCGGATGGCGCCAATCAAGCTAAAATGCTGGTTAGACCTGCTGGGGAAGCGCGGGTGATGCAACGCACAGAGTAGCAGCCTGGGGCTTTAAGAGACCAGCCATATCCTTGACGCCGAGAACGTGAATACCTTCCTTGACGAGTTGGTTGACAAAGTCGAGGTAGTATTGGAGAGTGTACTTGGTCTCCCTCGGGCTTGCAACGTCGCCACTGTAGCAGACAACAGCTTCGACCACACCGCCAGCCTTCTTGGCAGCATCGATACCCAGCCTCATCTGTTCATGGGTTAGGTACGCAATATTTGACGTATTGCCACAGCACACATACGTTCTCTGAAAAGAAGGGTCAGCACTACGACGTCTGTCCAAGCTGGGCTACACTTACCGAAGTAGTTGAGGGAGTCAAAGACACGGAAGATATCGAGACCATTCTCGACGGCCTTCTTGGAGAAGTCGTAGATGGCGTTATCGCTGTGGCAAAGTTAAGTTTAGAGTTAAACGATGAAGGGAGATGTCCTGCTCACGGGTAGGAGGTATAGCCAACACCGTTGGCACCACGGACAAGAGCCTGGAAGGGGATGTTTGGGACGAGCTTACGGAGAGTGCGCTGCAACAGAGTTAGCGTTGTCTCAATTTAGCAACGGAGCTTTCACGTACGAGACGGTCCCAAGGATCCTCATACAGGAATCGCATGGCAACATCAAAAGTAGCACCACCCCAGCACTCCAAGCTGTACGCATTAGCCAAGGCCCAGCTAGTCTCCTTTGCGATATTGACCATGTCAGCGGTACGCAAACGTGTAGCAAGGAGCGACTGGTGGGCGTCACGCCAGGTAGTGTCCATGATGAGGGTACCAGGGTATTCACGGACAGCTTTGGCGAAAGCTTCAGGACCGTGCTCGACAATGATGTTTCGCCATCCCACAGTGCAGGAGGAGGAAGTGTCGAGAGCGGGTCCGCTGGGGTCCTCGCGGTTGGCCAATTTGGGAATTTGGATATCCGTTTTGAGACCAGGCTCGCCCTTAGGCCGAAACTCAGCTTATGGAAGAAACATAGGGAGGTCAGACATACCTGCTGTCCCTTGATAGTGCTTCCATTCACGGCAAGATCTCCAAGGTAGCCTAGAAGCTTTTGCGCACGGTTCTGGCTCTGGACGAGCTTGAACAGGTCGGGAGTATCGTCGATGAACTGGGGGTTGAGTTACTTAGCAGATGCGCGAATCTGACATTGACGCGACGTACGGTTGTCCAAGTCTTGCCTTGAATGAAGGTGTCGTGGGTAAGGAGGCGGAACAAGAAGGGAATGTTGGTCTGGCAGCTATTAGACCTCGGCTACTCTCGCGCTAGTTTGACATACCTTGACACCACGAATACGGAACTCTACGAGGGCACGGAGCATTTTTCTGCGGGCAACCTCATAGGTGGTACCGCTGACAGTACACTTGACGAGCAAGCTGTCGTAGTGAGGCTGTTCATGGTCAGCCAGGAGCAGGACTGGTTAAGCAAAAGAAGGACGTACAGTGATCTGAGCACCCGCGAAACCAGAGCTGGCATCCAAACGAACACCATTACCACCAGCACTGCGATACACCTCAATCTTTCCGGTATCAGGCTGGAAGCCGGTAGCAGCATCTTCTGTTGTGACACGGCACTGAATGGCGAAACCGCGCTTGGTGATAGCATCCTGAGTGAGGCCAAGCTGAGGAAGAGTGGCTCCGGCGGCAATCTGGATTTGAGCGGCAACAATGTCGATGCCGGTGATCTCCTCTGCAGATGCGATCAACTATGGGCGCCAAAGAGATAAGATACTGCAGCAACTTACCAGTGATGGTGTGCTCGACCTGGATACGAGGGTTAATCTCGATGAAATAGTGTCTGCCCATCTGGTCAACCAGGAATTCTGCCGTTCCAGCATTGCGATATCCAACGCTCTTGGCCAACTTAATGGCATCGCTCAAGATCCCTTGGCGCACTTCCTCGGGCAAATGAGTAGCGGGAGCAACTTCGACAACCTTTTGATGCCTGCGCTGCACGGAGCAATCTCGCTCAAAGAGGTGGATAGTGTTTCCAGCAGCATCGGCGAGAAGCTGCACTTCGATGTGACGCGGCCGTTCCAAGAAACGTTCGATGAAGACGGTGCCATCACCAAAAGCAGCCTTGGCTTCACTAACCGCGCGCTCAAAGGCAGCTTTGAAGTCGGATTGTTCACGAACGACACGCATACCACGGCCTCCGCCACCCATGGCAGCCTTGATAATGACTATTTTTAAAAACATTGGGGTGACCTGGTCAGCTGGGCTAGGGTTCACACAAAGTGAATACCCACCTGGGAAGCCATACTCCTTGATGAATTCCTCTCCTTCCGTATAATCACCAACAGGGCCTGGGGTACCAGGAACAACAGGAACGCCAACCCGCATGGCTGTATTTTAAGAGGCGCCACTGTTAGAAATAGCTGCATAAGGATAAATAATCCTATCACGCGTACCGATGGTCCTTGCTTTCGTCTTGTCTCCGAGGGAGTCAATGACTTCGGGCGACGGCCCGACGAACGCGATACCAGCTTGCTCAACCTTGCGAGCGAATTCAGCGTTCTCAGATAAGAAGCCATAGCTGAGATAGAAACGTTGGTGACCTTGCCGATCGAACACGGTGTGATATCACATACCCGGGATGGATCATATCCACACCATGGTCAAGGGCAATCTTGATGATTTCGTCTTGGGCGAGGTAGGCAGCAACGGGAGTAAGGCCCTTGCCAACTTGATAAGCCTCATCAGACTGTGAAAACGCGGTCGGACGTTAGAGGGACGACGCGGGTGCTCGAAGCGAAGCACTTGCTTTCTGGCGATGGGCCGACAGCCGATCCTCGTAGGAATAGATGGCGACGGTGTGCATCGCGAGCTCATGGGAGGTTCTAAAGACACGGATAGCGATTTCCTACAAAGATCGAGATAAATCCTTCAGTAAAAGATGGTCCTTTCATTCGATATCTTTGACGTACTCCTCGATTAGCAACAAGGATCTTGGTCAACGGGCCACTGTGGCCTGCAGACTTTCTCCTCATCGTTTGGATAGAGTGAACGGGAGTCCCAGGGGCACTAGGCGACCCCGCAAAGGTGCCAGCGAGCCTTGGGGGATGAAGTGGCGAGGCCATGATTGTGGGATGAGGACAAGGAGCGAACAAACGGAAGGCGGACGGGCGTTTAGATATAATGGAATTTCGGGAACGCCGGCCAGATAAGATGACGGGAATGCCGAGCCGAAATTATGTGATCGATACTTAAATTGGGAAGTCATTGCCAACCAATCACAGGCGATGAATAGAGCCAGTCTCCTTCATGCGGATAGAGAGCAATGGGTATCATACACTTTCCTCGAGTCACAAGGTGTGCTCGCAAGAGAGCCTATTCATTAATCTATTAACGCTTCATCTAATAATACGAGTCTTGGGCGATGGGAACTTGCATACGGGCGGGGAGGGCCAAGGTACAGGAGACAAGTGCGATAAATTCATCCACATACCCCCACGAATAAAACCAGCGACGATGGGTGGAGCAACAGTGAGTTCGTCGCAGTCGTCGTCCCGCTTGCACACTCGGTCGCCGGTCAACTACGGTTTCCGGTTGGCCAATGGAATAATGGCGTCCGCAGTTTGTCTTCTCTCGTTCTTCTTCTGGTTGTTCTTGGCGACAGCATACACAATACCTGCAAAGAACCCAACAGAGATGGCCGAAACAGACCCGACGGTGACAGGGTCCCCAAAGAAGATCATGCCAGAAGCAGCGACTGGTAGTTTGTTCAGGGCACCAACCATACTAACCAATGGGTGAGCTCCTTGGCTTTATCGTGTTTGAATGGGGAAGCCTCTTACCTGTATGTGGTGCTGCTGGTCACTCGGACACACCATGCCGTGGTGAAGGAGATTCCGACAGCAGCCGCGCCAGAGAACGCAATAGCAAAGAGAAGGAAGTTCCGAGTCTCAGGAGGGCTGCAGCCAATGAGTATAGACGACACCTGTGATTGGTGGGTGGGACATACAAGTTACGAGAGAGGCTCTCATGTCCCCAATCTTCGACGAGCACAGAGAAGACAATGAGAACGGGGATACTCAAGAAGTTGTTGTAGAACATCGTGTCCCAATCGGAGAAACCAGTGGACTTGATACGCTTGCGCATGAAAAGGAGCTTCATAGCAGAAAGTCAGTACAAGGGCTTGGCAAGCAGAAGTTCACTCACATATGCAGCACTTGACAGGCAGTTCAAGAGCATCCAGAAGTATCCGACGTTCAACCCTCGGACTGCTGCAAAGATCGATTCCATCATGCCAAGGCTGACTCCCGTGCTGGCTCCTGGCACAGAGTCAGATAAGGCACCTTTGACATCCGACCAGGCAGCAATGACTGAGGACACGACCTGTGGGAACGTTGAAGAAGCTGATGCTGGCGGCTGAAAGAAGGCAAACTTACCATAAAGATAAAGGAGACAAATGTAAGGGCTGTAACTTTGCCACCGAACCAGATAACTTCTCCATAAGCCTGCAGGGGGACGTCAATATGAGAAAATCGGCCACTTGGTTTAAACTTACGATGAGGATGATAGTCAAATTCTTAAAGATAGTGTAGACGGGGATAGAGAGGAATTGCTGAAGGCAACTGTTAAAATCATAGGATGTAGTTTGCTGCGATCAACATACCAAGCTCTTTGAACCGGTGTAGATCACGCTGACCAGGAGGAAACTGACTGGGAACCAAGTCTTCGCGTCCTTCATGTCAAAGTCGCGGAAGCTGATCACCCCAGCGCGTTTGACAGCGTAAACACATGCAACACAGACTGCGGACTGGATGCATAGCAAGAGAAAGTTCATGGTAAAGTGTTTGCCAGACACCACGAACTAAATCCAGCCTTTCAGGTCAGCAGACAGTTGTGGTACATCTGGACATTGACGCGCCTTGTTCACGACTGTCATCAATATCGATGCAAAACAGTAGCATGCGATGGGTGGAACTGTTTGGTGGTTACATGGTCAATGAGAGTTCTTGGGAAGACCTTTCTACAGACACGCACTTGCTGAGACATGTGCGCTGTCAGAAGAAGCTCCAGTCGCAATGGCCTTCTTAATTTCTGCAGCGTCCTCCTCTGTAACGTGGGCCTTGTTGGAAGAACTCATGGCGGCTTGGCTGCTGGCAGAGTTCTTGGTATTGATGCCGACTTCAGTGGACCTGAGTGGATTACTTTTGAAATCTAAAGAGCGAAAAAGAAAGACAGAAACCCAAGAAACAGCGGACAGATGGACGAAGGAAGGAGATGAAGGGCGTATCGTGGCCGTTCCATCGACCAAAACCATTCGTGGGAATGACAGCATCAATGGGGTTACTGCAATGATGCTCATTGACCACGGCCATAATCCTCCTTGACTTCTCACTCTACAATGGCACCAGCATGGCTCTCGACGGTGGCGTCCGTTGGAATGGCCATTGGGCCTCCGCTGGTATGCCAGAATCTAATATTAGTTAAGAGAAGACTCAACTTCCCCAGGTCTACGCCGACCAAGCAATGTCCATCATCCGGAAGAAGCGCGTTCATTTCCTCCAATTGAGAGTATCTTTATTGACCAAAAGTGCACTTTAGAGATGCCACAGGGTTTTCTAGAGATGTCACGGCTATCTTGTTAGTCTCCCTGATAGCTCAGAGAGATGCCTGCTAACATCGGCACAGGCTTCTGGCCAACATTACAAGATGCTTCTTCTGGCTCGGGTAAGTCTAGCACCGTGCTTACAGGCTGGGCGCTTTGCGCCAGTATGGCCCCCAATGATCTACCTGTAATGTGCGGTTGTATGCTCTGGGAAGCAGCAGCTTCAGACTCAGATTGCGCTAGAACCATGCCAACGCGCTAGAGCGAAAGATGGGAATACCCTACACGAGCTACTTATCACCATTGGCACCCATACACCACCTCGCATTTCTTGGATGTGGTATCGACCCAGCTAACATTTGAACAGGGAGCAGTTCGAAATTGCCCTACTAGTCCAATCCATCCTCATGATCTTCGCCCAAGTACGTCTTCGTCCATCCGATATCTTCCTCGACTAACCCTTCCAAGCTTGCCCTCCTATACATTTGTATCCTCTACAGGCCAAGGCTAAGTACTGAAGCACTCATGGGCTCCACGAGGCCATTCGGCTTCTGGCAATGGCCAACATACACGCAGTACATCGAATTCCTGGCTGGATTCATGTACGTGTCTTCACCCAAGTTTTGCCAACTCCAACTGATCTCATGTCCACCCCAGTCTTCTTCAAACTATTCTCTACTTGATATTCGGCCGCTCGGAACTATATGTGGGCACTCTAGGCTTCCTGGCCTTGGGCCTAGAAAGCACTCTTCCCATTCCTCAGCTTATCAGGTAACGTCAGATTCCAATCTGCAACCCAAATACTAACAACGACTTACAGCAATTATAAACAAAAGAGTCTCTACGGCTTCAGGATGTCAACCCTCCTTGGCTGGCTTGGAGGAGATCTCTTCAAGTGAGTTTTGCACAGTTCTTTCTGGGCATACCGCTAAACCATCACTGCCAGAACCATCTACTTTTTCGTTGGAACTCTCCTCTCCAGTTCAAAGTCTGTGCCATCTTCCAGCTTTCTATCGACTGTGGTCAGTAGTGACCCCTCTACGCCGCCATGTCCTTACTAAGTTGCTAACGTCGAGATTAGCCATCGCTCTACAGCGAATTGTTTATGGAATCGACCCTCCCATATCTGCAATCTTGAATGAAGATGACGAACTGGAGCAGGCCCTTGCACTTGCAGAAGAGTGATAAAAATGTTCTCTGAAAGCCTTTGTTTCTTTTGAATTAGATCTGTAGACTGACAGAGTCGAATAGCATCAACGTTACACTGAATAGATTACAGAATATCCCTAGACGGTCTAGCGCCCAAACATCCCCAAATGCACTTGACAGCCATCGCAGAAACATTCAATATTGCCATACACACACACTAATCCAGGAAATCCAAAGCATCCTCGAATTGACTATCTCCCCATTCCGAACCGCCTTCGTCGGACACCGGCTTCGACTCGTGATCCTTCAACATTTGCACGATTGTCTGGTGACGCCTCTCCAGGGCGAGCGCCATTGGTGTCTTCTTTTTATCAGTGGGGATCCTGGTATCTATATCGGGCATTTCGAGTAGCATCCGCACAACCTCTCCATAACCCACCCAGCACGCTAGAGCCAACGCTGTCCATCCATGCTTGCTAGTTAGATTGACGTCAATCTGGGAGTGCTGAAGAAGACGTTGAATAGCCGTGGTGTGCCGTTTTCGGACTGCTAACATCAATGCTGTTGAGCCGTCGTGGTTTTGCAAGTTGACATTGATGCTGGTGTGATGAAGCAGGAGCGCGACGATGGCTACATCGATTGCCGAGACATTGACCGCTTTCATGAGTGCCGTCCAGCCAACATGGTCCTGAACATTTGGATCGATTTCAGGGTGCAGCAGGAGGAGTTGAACAATTCTTTCGAAACCCCAACCTGCTGCAATAATAAGTGGCGTCCTTCCGTCGTGATAAGTCGACTTGTTCGTCTCGATACCTGGCTTTTCCAGGAGGAGCTGCACGATTGTCTCGCGACAGCCAGACGATGCAATGGTCAGGGCGTTGAAGCCATGTGAGGATGCCCAATCCACTTTGATGCCAGGGCAGGAAATCAGGAGCCGGGCTATTGCTTCATCCATATGGCAAGCAATGGGTAGTGCTTTCTCTATAACGGCGGTGCTGATCGCCAGGCCAGATTCCAAGAAGAGATGGACAGTTGAATGGTGTCCCCGCTGTACAGCTTGCACCAGCGGCGAGGACTGGGGCCACCCAGCGTTCACATCAACGTCGCGATGTTCCAGGAAGAGTCGTACAATTTCGTCATTGCCAGTTCTCGAGGCCCATCCCAAGGCTGTTGCTCCAGTGCTGTCTATCGAGTTTACTTGGATCGATGGTGCAGCTAACAGGACCCTGACGCATGTTGGATGGCTTCCGCGACAAGCTAAGGTAAGGGGAGTGACTGATACCCCTTGATTTGTCCGTTCGTTTGGATCTCGACTTTCCAGGAGCAGCTGCAAGCAATCGGCGAAGCCGTAGTATGCGGCAACGTGCAAAGGGCCTAGGCGATCAGAGGTTGCGTCCCATGTCGAGTCTGCAGTCCTCGGATAGGACGTGCAGCTCCCTATAAACTGAACGATCTTTGAGCGAATGATGGGAAGGTGCCGCGATTTGCGTGCATGAAAGGCCCAATTCCGAAATGCATAACAAAGGACAGGGTCGGAGGCCAGGGCATCTCGAAGCTCGCAGTCAGTGCGTGCGGCGCTGTCCTGAAGCCCATATGTAGTGAGATGGGTAATGCACACCACAGCAAGTTCTGAATGCGGATGAGGGAAAGAGGAAAGCAATAGGGGTTCCAGCGCATCCTTCACAGTGTAATCTAGAGACAATATTAGCTGACCCGTTCCAGATACTTGGGCTTGGCTTGACCTACGGATCAGCCTAACAAGCCTACTTTTTTCGTCAAGCTTGACCAGCCCACAGCAAACCGAAAGCAAGGCAGCATCGGACACCACACGTTTATGCTCGAACGCATGTGTTTCTGGGGAGGTAGCGACTGCCCGTCTCAGCGCGTTGATTGTCAACTCTTCTTGGGCATGCAAGACCCAGAGAAGCACTCGCTTGGCCAGAGCAACAAAGCTGGACGGCTGTGCTTCAATGCGTTTCCATGTCTGATAATAAGCATCTTCAATGTTGGGCGGAAACCGTTCGAGAGTCTCGAGCGCATCTTGGACAGACAGGCACTCGCAAAGGGCCTCGAGCTGAAGAGCCGCATGGAGGAACCTATAATTTCGTCGGTCTCATACCCGACGGAGGCAACCAAGAAAAAGAACCTACATTCCGTCCGAGTTGGAAATTATTTTTACCGTGACTTGCTCCCTGAAGTCGTGATCTTCAAGGAGGTCTTCCAGGTCGGGATGGCGTGAAATGCGCTCGTTCACATGCAGCCTAATATCCCGTTCCTGCGCAGCAACTCTGAAGAATGTTGCACCAGGGAATTTCGGCTCCAACTTGGCGAGAGGGCGAGAAGTGATAAAAAGCTTCACGTCCAGCGTTGAGAGAAGGCGTAAAAGGGCGTATTGTTTCTCTGCAGAGGTCTCATCCAGTCCGTCCAGAATGAGGAAACGTGCACCGAACAGCGCTATGGCCGCGGATAGTATCTTTTGGAGCTCCCTTTCGTTAAGCGCAGCTCGCCCTGTCTTGTACCTAGCGTAGGCGGCTTCCACGATCTTGGCCACGTCGGCTCGTCCCCCAGTCAGTTGGGAGACGAAGGCCTCGATTATGGCAGGTACGGACACAGGATGACTGTATCGAATGAAGATGTAAGCCACGCAGATCCTTTCATTGGATCGCTCTGCCATCCTTTGCAATCGGTCAATGACGATCGACCTGAGGTTCTTTCAGGTTGACTATGCACGATGGAAGATATGTCCACTCACGCAAGTGTAGTCTTTCCTGCACCTGCTTCAATAAAATTTAGATTAAAGGTGCCTGAGCTCTCGAGAAACGACTCACGGATTCCAGTCCCCCACAACATCTTACACTGGCCGCCCCCAGTCCAAGCCCGAAACAGCGAGCTTTCGAGAACGTGTTCGCCTGTTCCTTCTGTCGCCTTGTTCAATGCGTCCGCTAGAATGTCACGATATCTGGGAATATCCCTTGCCTCTGGCGAGGCAAGGACCGAGGTGCTTGAAGGAGCGTTGTAGTAGTGATTGTGGACGTCCCGTCCAGCGGCGTTGAACGTCCCACCGCTTATGTGGGCATTTGTAGCATTTGGAAGAAGCGATAATGCTGAAGGGCATAATAGATGTTAAAGATGCGCGGAGTGAAAGATGTAAGGACTCACGAAGTTGATGCCCTTCCGCTCGTTGGCCAGCCTGGATGAACACGTCTTAGCAAGCGTCGGTTCAGAATGCCAATCTCAACAACTAACTGTGAGCAATAAATCCTCCGACATTGGCCCCAGGAGACACAACCCCCGCCAGCAGGCGAGATGGTGGACTAAAGAGAACCTTGGACACACAAACACTTTCGATCGATGGGCTAAGAATAGCCCGGGCGCTCGACGAATATACCGAGTCGGAAGAGTCGGGTTAGGGTTCGAGTCAAATGATAACGATGAACATATTGCTTTCACCCTTATACCACGCATACGACCAAAATGCGCTACTACGAGGGGAAATATCCAGAAGTGGACGAGCTTGTCATGGTTCAGGTCCGGCAGATTGCTGAGATGGGTGCCTATGTCAAGCTGGTGAGTTCTGGCTTCGAGTCACGGAACGGAGAGCGTACAAGTTTCTAACGGAAATCGTCAGCTCGAATACGACAATATCGAGGGAATGATCCTGCTTTCTGAACTCTCAAGAAGGCGTATTCGTTCAGTACAAAAGCTGATTCGAGTGGGAAGGAACGAGGTCGTCGTTGTGCTCCGTGTGGACAAGGAAAAGGGTGCGTCATTCGTCACTGATATTCAGCGATAGACTGTAACGAGATCGCACGGGCTTACAGGCTACATCGATCTCTCAAAACGTCGAGTCTCACCAGAAGATATTGTGAAATGCGAAGAACGATACATGAAGTCAAAAGCCGTGGCGTCCATCTTGCGTCACGTCGCCTCGAAAATCCCATCGTATGGAGCAGATGGCCAGGTCCTTACAGGGAACCCAGATCGTGACGCTGCTGACCGGGAAACAAAGCGTGCAGCTCGTCGTGCACGACAGGCCATGAAGACTGGTGGAGAGGTTGCAGAGGAGGATGCTCAGGCCGCCGTTCAGGTCGAGAATGAGCAAATCAACCAGGCAGGACCAGGTGGACAGAACGAGGAGGAGCGGCTGGAGATGCTGTATGATACCATTGCATGGCCGCTAGGCAAGCAGTATGGTCACCCGTACGATGCTTTCAAGCTCGCTCTAACGTGCGTAAACCTTCCTCCCGGCCGTTTCACTCTGGCTAACCTGCAATCGGCCCTCTAGAGAACCCGATGTCGCCTTTTCGCAGCTACCAAACCCAGTACCGAAGGAGACTCTCGATATCCTTAAAGCCACCATCGCCCGCCGACTCACTCCTCAACCCATCAAACTGCGAGCCGATATCGAGCTGACCTGCTACACCCCTGCTGGTATCGATGCTATCAAGAAGGCTCTCCGTGCTGGTGAAAAACAGAGCACAGAAGCCGTGCCGATCAAGGCCAAGCTCGTTGCTCCTCCCCTCTATGTCTTGAGCACGAACGCGACGGACAAATACGCTGCCGTGGAGAGACTGGAGAAGAGTATTGAGGCGATCCAGAGTACTGTGGAAGGCATGGGTGGAAACCTTGTTGTCAAGATGAAGGTGTGCATCTTGTTCCTGTCTTTCTCGTTCAAAGGGGACTGACAGCATATCCTTCTAGCCTAAAGCTGTTTCCGAAACGGAAGAGCAAGATCTCGCACAGCTCATGCTCAAGGCTGGTCTTGAAAACGCCGAAGTTTCTGGAGACGAAACCGAAGAGGAAGTTTAGCTCGGTCGGGTATCACCATCATGAAACTTGTTGTACATTCTCACTCCAATGTCGTTGATACAGCAATGTCAGCAGCGTCGGTGAAGCACGCTTAGGAGGTGACCTGTGGGCACAGACAAAGCGTTTGGATCGATGTGCTAAGAATAGCACGAGCACTACTTCATCAACGAGTCAGAATCTCAAAGCTATATACAGTTGTTACATTTTCAAGCTATTTTTACTGCAGCATTTACAATTCGGTGTTAGTACTTCTCTTCCTCTCACTCCTCCTCCCCTCGTCACTTTCTAGCAACGCAAAGAACGGCCAAGAACATACAGAGCCAAGAGACTGGTCTCATCTATGCCTTCATCTAGTCGGCAGAGTTCACTCGGAAGCATGGGTCAACGGGTCAATGCAGATAATGCCATCACGCTCCATCCAAGGGTAGCCCCAGCGGTGCAACCACTCTCGGACACCGGCAGCAAGTCGCAAGCGAGAGGCTCCCCGAGCCGTGTCTTGCGTGCCAGTATGCTTCTCTTCGCCAACAATGGCATATGCGAGTCCATAGAAATGTTCGCGTTCAAGCTGGGAATACAAATTAGTAAAGGATGGCATGAGGAAACAAGGCAGCTCACCGCTAGCAAAAACTTCTCCAAAACCTCGGTTGCCTCATTCGAGTGCAACCCATGCAAATCAAGCATCGCTTCTGTCCTCTCCTCACTCGTCAACCCTCCCTTGCCGCTTTCTGCCCCACCAGTAGCATCCTTGCCCGCGACACCCAAGACAATGCCCAACCCTCCGCCGCAGGCTTTGCCTCGCGCACTACGATCGCCAGGATCGTCGGACCAGCTGCCATCTCGAGACCTGACAGCTTGTTCAGCCACCATGGCGCGCTCACGGACGAGTTTGGCAGCAGCATCCGCCATTTCAACGCTCATCTTGGCGTTCAGCTCGTGTCCATCTCGAGAGAACCGTTTGGCGGCTGCACCGTCTCCACGCCTCCAGGCATCAGCGGCACGGGAGAGACAAGCGTTGCGTGCAGCACCCAGTTGAATAGCACGGGAGCGGTAGGTCATGTAGAGCGAATTAAGCACCTCGCCGGTGGGGAGTGTAGGGAGTAGAACTGGAGCACGCAGTTTGATACGGGGCGAAGGCCGAGGTGCAACGACGGATGGGTGGTGCATTTCTCCCGGACGATTTTGTTGTTCTGGACCCAGACCTTGACGCAAAGGATGCATGGAAGGCGGAGGCTTCTTTACAGCTGCAGCAAATCTGGTCCGTCCAGGATCATTGAAATATTGCTTGTGAACACGGTTGCCGTTGTTCATGCCGTTGCCTTCGAATCCCAGAGCTGGGAACTCTTCGTAACTGGGTTGACCTGTGTGCAGGTTGGCAAGAGGGCCAGTGCCAGGTGGAACGTTGGCCTTGGACAGTGCAGCATTGACAGCATTGATATCAACATCCTTGGGAATATGGTGCAGGAACTCGCAAGCCTCATTCTTGGCGCATGTCCCCCGAAGCCAGAAGCGACAGAGAGCGCGTTCAAGATCGTGACTAAGGGTTGTTAGTGACAAGACATTTATTGATGCTGTTTGGGCACATACCTGAATCGGCAATCTGCGCGCAAACATTCCCCAGCTACAAAGTACCGACACACCCGGTTTTGGTTTGGCGGTGGACGGCCATTGTTATTGTTCATGTAACGGGGAGGTGGGGCAGCGCCTCTTCCAGGAGCTACAGGAGCAAACCCGCGACCACGTCCAGGGCCTGCGTCCCGCCCGATTTGGATGAATTTATTGTTGAGGGGCCCAGGGCGATTAGGCGGACCTTGCATTTGCGGAGGTGACTGGCGTTCCAAGATCCACGCCATTGCCCTTTCAAAGTCGTAGCCGTTGGTGACCAGGGCCTCCTCCAGCTCAGAGGGTGGAAGAGTCGAGCCAAAGACCGAGCTGAGGACATCCAGAGGAGTCATGCCGTCCGTGAGCAACGAGCTATCCTCCCCTTCCTCCCCAATCACCTGGCCCGTGGCTGGATCAACGTATGGCGGGTACATGGCAGGATACCCTAGTTGATTATTTTTCTCCATGGAATCAATGACTTCTGGAGGTGGCCATTGGTGTGTATCAAAGTCAGAGATCGTTATTGAATGAAGCGAATTGATAAGATTGTTGCCGTTGCTGTTGAAAGGGTCGTATGCATCGTCTTCCTCCTCTTCTTCTGGCTGAGTGGATGAACGAAGAGACGAGCTGGGAGTGATTGAACGATTGAAAGGCTGCTCTGGAAGCAGAGGAGCCGCGATTGCGAGATTGGAGGTGGCCCGAGGCGAATTGTGGGCCCAAAGATCGGGAGACGGGGTATCGGCACGCAACAGGGCTATTGGGTTCGTCGCTGCAGCTGAGAGCGGGCGGGGTATAGGTCTAAATTCAGATGCTTTTGCATTCAAGAGCCGGGGCGACGACAGGGGCGACGCTGGGAGACTTGCTGTGTACTGAGAACTGACATATGAATGCATCAAGATGGGTGAAGATGAAGGTGAATAGTCGCTCTTTGCGTTCATATAGCCCGTTGGCTGCGCCATGCTTGCCAGAGGCGACGTTATGGGCGTATGAGGCCTGCGAAAGGAGATTGTGTGGGCCAATGGCGACGACGGTGCTGAGGTGGGAGTGTCTGGTCGCGGTGGATGAAGACGAGTTGATGCGCGCGACGATGGACGAGAAATGGGTCTGCGCGTCGGTGTCAGAAAGAGAAATGGGACACCGGCAACGTCGTCTCTGTGCTTGTGCATGAGATCGAGGACGCTCTGTTCAATCTATACACCCTTTCTTAGTTCCTGGAACCCAGGCAGAAACATTCCAAGTGGTGGACGTACAGATTCATCGTTCATGTCGGGGAAGGCCTCTTTGAGCGCATTCTTGAGCTCATCCTCCTCCTCGTCGACCAGCAGTCCGACGACCTTTGAAAGCAGCGCCTGAGATATTCTGCTCGCATCATCCTCCCCAATGTCGCTCGTGTCGGTGCTGTCGACGGCTCTGTGCTGCCGGGCCAGAGCAGCGAGCTGGGCTCGAGTGTGGGGAAACCTAGGGGTTGATGGCAAGGTATCCGTGGTCTTGCCTAGCAATCCGCCATTGGCAAAGGGGACGGGAGTCGGGGACGAGACGAGATGTGTCATGGTAGAGATTCAAAAGGCTCAACAAGGACTCCGCCATATTGCCCCTTGGCAACCTTACCAAACAAACACTATTATTCCATTACTTCATCATTCAACACAGAAAACAGCAATGCAATTAGGGTCGGTACATCGTAATCGTTAATACAGCTCGTACACAAACGAAGGGAGAGAAATCCATCTATTGGAACCCAGTCATCGACTATCGAGCCACGTCGGTCAGAAAAGTTGTTCGCTTCCCAGATCAATATCAAACACCACTCACATAAGCCATCCCATTCATGGGCATGGGCGCTCCTCCAGAGAAGCCGTTCTCAAGCATCAGACGGTTCCCGAAACCACCAGGGTTGATGATGGGTGCATCCGCCTCAGCTTGTTCTTTTTGAGCATCCTTCTTGGTGCGCTCCTTGACCTCCTTCTCCAGCTGTGCCATCTGGGGAGCACATTAGCAAGTCTCACCCAGACTATAACGGAGCACACACCTTTTCGACTCTTGTTCGCTCCATCTGGATCCTGTAGGGCATGTAAAAGTCGTTGAGACCATGCTGCCATGAAAGTTCCATGACAACATCAGAGTGCAGCAAATCGAAGCAGATGTAGAGCAGAGCGGCGAAGCACTCCTTGTTCCCAATGTCGACAAAGTACGAGAGGAGCTCTTCCGCCACCTCGGTGGAGGCAGAAGTGGCAGCGGTGACCATCGCATCTCGGTAGAGCTTGTCCTGCTTGGACAAGGCTATTGAATCTTCCCATCGGCTGTTCTTCTACGAGGCTGTTAGCCTCTGGAGCCTGATTGACTGAGAATTCTAAAGACTAACCTTGTACAGGTGAGCAGCCAATCGACGGAACTCGAGCAGCTCATGCTTCTCAAGACGCTTGGCAAGAGCAACGTTGTCAAAGTTATCGAAGCTGTCAATAGAGTCACGCAAAGTCTTGTAGTCCTCCTCCTCGATCAAGAGGTCATTGTAGGCATCATTCACGGCCTCGATGTTGAGCTACAGCGTCGATCAGCAAAGACAGCCCATATCAACAGCGCAAGCACTTACATGTTGAACGGCGATGAGGTACGAGCGGATGAGAGGGATGTGATCCATTTGCCTGAACATGCGAACCACTCGGCTGTGGTCAATGCGAGGAATCAAGACAGTGAGAAGGTCGGTGAGGAGAGTAGGCTGTTCTTGCAGGTAAAACGAGAGCGACTTGTAGTAACTGTTTGACTGGTCAGCTTCAGCCTAGGCAGATGAAGCACGAAAGACATACATCTCAACGTTAGCCACACGAACAACAACCTCCTTGAACTGGTTGTGCTCCCAAGCATCCGAAGAGCGCTCGATCATGGCCAACGAGGCATTGTCGAACTCGTCATACTTGATGTACAAGAAGACGAGTTCGGGCCAGAGGTGAGCCTTCTCGGTGGCACGGATCACCTTGGGGATGTTGATACGAGCAACAAAGAGCTTGAGGTGTTCCATCACTTTAACGGTCAATCAGCATGTAGCTTACCTCAAACAAGATGTAAGGCGACACTCACACTTGGCAGGCTTGTATTTGCTGAGCAAGATGGCGAGCTCAGTGAAGATACCCATGTGTGCCCGTTCCAAGCTCAAACCAGCCTCGAGGAGGCTGATGATCTCCTCAAAGTGACCCTTCTTCTCATACATTGCAATGAGCGCTGGCAACTCCTCCGCATGCACAATGATGTGCAGACCACAAATCTGAGCAAGACGGAACTCGGACTTCTCCACGCAAGCGGCGTGTACCTGCTTCCACACCTGGGTGTTGCCGGCCTTGCGAGCGCTCTCGACGGCAGACTGGTTCTCGCCGAGGTAGATGAGGGTGGTGGCGAGACGAGCCCAGTTGGAGATGGAGGTGAAGAGGAGCTTGGCGGCCTGGTAGAGCTCGTCCTCGAAGCACTTCTCACCAACCTCGAGAATATCGGCGACGTTGGTCATGCCAAGGAAGTCTTCCATATCGTGCAGACGGTCAGTCTTCGCGTAGGCATAAGCGAGCTCGGTGTCGATCTTGGGTTCGCGCAGGGTCTTGCGTGCCATTTGCAAGTAGCGAACGAGATCATCGTGCTTGCCGGCGTGGTTGGAGATTTCGATGACTTCCTCAAAGTTGGAGGGATCCTGGGCTTTGATGTACGAGTCGACAGCGTCCTTGATACGAAGACCATCCAACTGGGCCTTAGCCAAGCGGCTCCAAACAGCGGACTCGTTGGTCTTGTTGGCAAAGTCGTACCCACGATCAAGGGATACGATGTGCTCAACGAGGACGTTGATGGCCATGACATGCTGGTTGTGCTTCTTGTAGATGGTCAAGGCCTCCTCGTACAAGCCGTGCTCGGTGGCAATCCTTGCAATCTCAGCAGCATCGTAGTTCTCCAACTTGTTGATGTAGCCGACGACCTTGCCCTTGTCAGCTCGGATGGCGGTCAACAAGAGGAGGTTCTGCAAGTTCTTGTTGTCACTGAATGACGAGGGCTCGATGACGATCTTCTCCAGCAACTCGATGAGCTCGATGGGGAGGTCGGCTTGCAAGAAGGACTTGACGGTGACTGAGACATCGTCGGGGTCGGTGGACTCGGGAACGGCGGTAGCGATGATCTGGTCGATGAGGGCACGGCGGTGCATGTTCTCTGGGTGGAGAACCTGGGACCAAAGCTCTGGCTGCTTGCGCTTGACCAAGTACCTCGCCTGCTGCTTAAACATCGAGTTTTCGTTGGTGATAGCGATCAACTCTTCGTCACAGAAGCCCTTGGCATATGCAATATACGCAAGGTAAGGGTCGCGCTTCTCGCAGAATTTACCAACAACCAAGGGCTCATACAAGTTGTTCTCCTTCAAGAACTGCTCAGGGTTGTTGTTGCTGTCGATGAGGATCTTGGCCATCGCGTTGAAGACGGCCGGGTCCTGGCTGCCACCTGCGACGCGGGCCTCAAGCCAGGGAAGGATCAGCTTGAGCCTGTTGCGTTGCTCGACTTCGTGAACGAGCTCATCGATGGGGAAGTTGCCAGTGACGGAGGCAAGCAATCCCTTGATAGTCGTCTCGTCGCAATCAACATCCAAAAGGCCACCAATAACTTGAGGCGTGCGGACAGAGTTGACCTTCTGCACGTAGACCTCGATGAACTTGACCAGACCGTTCTGGTAGAGGTAGAGAACGAGGTCGTGGACAAAGTCGAATCTGTCGCAGACGATGATGAGAGGGAGCTGGTCCTGGAGCTTGGCCTCCTTGAGGAAGTTCTTGACCTTCTCAGGGTTGTAGTGGTTGCTCTCCCTGCAAATGCGCTCGACTTCACGGATTTGGCCAGTGCGGGTCGCAGCCTGGATGTACTTGAAGTGGACTTCGGGGTCCTGGCTGAGGTTGACGATCGAGCCGAGGTAGTAGTAGAGACCTTCGAAGCTCTTGAAGGACTCAAACATCTCAATCAACTTGATGGGCCCGAGGATTTCAGAATACTTGATGGCGATCTGGATGACCACTTGCAAGTTTTGGCGGATGTTGACCTTGAGCATCTCTTGAAGGCAGGTGAAGGATTGTTCGGTGGTGAGCCTACTGAAATACTCCACGAGCCACTAGAAAACATTCAGTGACTGTACGCTTTGGAAACAAGGAAAGTACTAACATCTGGGCTGAGGCCTGCGCTGTGAACGATAGCGCGCTTGATGTCTGCGATGTCCTCATAATGCTCGAGAGCGCGCTGGAGTAGACCGGCCTTCTCGCAAAGGTTGGCAATGCGAGGCCTGTCGTAATGGTTGAACATGCCAGTCGCAAGAATACCATCAGCGACTTGAGGAGCGTGCATCAAGTTCATCTCCAACAGTCGTGTCTGGAGGTGACCCTGTTCGGCCTTGTCGTCCTGGAGAGCGGTGAGCAGGAACGAAGTCGCGGGCTGGATCATGTTCTGGGACATGAAAATGTCCACCACACGCTCAACGTCCACCAAAGGCCCATTCTCGTCACCTCCGGCAAGTTGGGTGGCAAATTCAGCACCCCTTCTCCGGCGAGGTCCTCATGATGTGCTGCAGGAGGGCGGTGTAGTCGGGAGTATATCCAACCTTCTTGGCGTAGAGAATGATCTTGTCGGTCTGACCAGTCTCAGCGAAGCAGGCCACGACCTTGTTAGGGACGTTCGCGCGGAGGTAGACACTCAGTGCGAGGGTCATATCGTAGACACGAACGATGTCACCAAGCTCTTCGCTGCAGGTCAACTGAAGGAAAGTAGGTCAGCAAACGCAATGACTGAGATCAACAAAGCGCTAACCTTGTTCTCCTTCAACCACTTCTCAAGCAGCTGCTTGCGACCCTGCTGGAGCACAGGGCGTGCCAATTCGAGCGATTCAAAGTGGTTGAGCTCGCCCTTCTCCAGCAAAATGCCGAAGTACTGGAGGATCGGTGACAATCCGCCAGGAGGGGCGGGGGCAGCCTTGAATGCCTCAATGACTTGAGCAGTACGCAGGATCCCTCTTGGTGAATTTGCAGCAATCTTGGCAGCTTCGCCGTACTGCCCGGCTTGGAATAGCTGCTGATACTGCTTCATGTAGAGGTCGTCAGCGCCTGGCAGGTTGGCACGGCTGGCGAGTTTGAAGGCGAGTTCGGTGTTGGTAAGCGTAGTGAGGATGTAGGGGATGATAGTCTGCTCGTCAACATTCACACTCAACACCTGACCCTTCTTGTTGACACCAATGATGCCGTTTGTCGCTTCATGTTCCGCAGTGACAAAGATGGTCTCGCCAGAGATGCGATTCATGTAGATGCAGGCACCGGTCTCGAGGTCGTAGAGGTGGATGAAGCCATACTTTGAGACCATGTAGATGATTCCGTGCTTCTTGGAGATTTGCATGGCGACAGGGAAATCGTTGGTAGCCTCGGGAGGGAAGTAGACGTCGACAGCCTTCTTGGTAAATGGTGGATCAGGGGCCTGGTGGTCGATCTCAACAACGTGAAGCTACAGGGGTGTTTAGCGGGCGTCATGGGCAATGTAGCACAGGGTCGAACCTTTGCTCCGGTCGCTGTCCTGACAGCAAAGGTGAACAATTTTGTAGGCTTTTGATGACCCTCCAACTTGATCTCAGCGAAAGCGGCAGCGTGTCCCTCGATAGGCTGGCTAACTGATCGCTCCCGGCTGTACAGCTGCATGGATCCCTTGACCTTGAAAGCCTGGGGATTGGTGGTGTTTCCAGAGATACCAATGAGAACCATCCATTTCTCATCCGGGGTGATTCGGTAGTTGATGATCTGGGTGCCGGCCAAGGTAGCGTGACGGTCAAACACCTTCTGTGGTGGAGACGTTGCGTCTGCGATGGTCCAGTGGTAGACAGCGTTCTCGGTGACCATACCAATCGTCGTCTCGGACACCCACTTCCAAAAGACAATGTCCTCGTTATTGACGTGGTTCTTGACCTTCTGCTTGGTCTCGATGTTGAAAATCTGTAATGTCCTTTGGGCTGCGGGCACAGTTAGGCTACTCCGGGCGCAAATGACTGGTAAGGTACGTGCCTTTGAGCGCTAGAATCTTCTTCGTTGGGTGCATAATTGCTGAATCGGCCGTAATGGGTCGTCGGAGGACATTATTGGCATCGGTGAGGTCGATGATGACCACTTGATTCTGCTCGTTGATTTTCTCTCGTACACAGATGAAATGGTCGGATTCAAGAGTCAAAGTCTACCATCCAGACCCACTTGGTATCAGAAATTCCCTGTAAAGTTTGCAATCCACATACCTAAAGACTAGTCAGTCCAGGCACCTCAACAGTTCGGAGACGCGTCAACATACCTGGAAAGAAATTGAAGCTGGCTGCACGCCCAGCGCCGACAGCTGGAGGTGCTCGCAGAATGCGATGGGTTTTGAGATGTCCGCAGCCGCCATTTCGCAGACGTGGATGTATGAGGGAGAGATATGATTTGGCCCTGTTGCTGCTGGCAACCTCAGGCTGCGGCCAAACATGTCCAATCGGCGCTCGCCAGACCTCCATCAATCTGCACAGCAATAGGGGGGAACTTGTAACACACTCCGTTTTGCCTGGAATCGACACTTTCAAGAAAAGTGAGCGCTACCTACAGCTCGGAATCTAACCGAAAGGCTACCGCTGGTCGAAGAAGTTGATGCCGTAAATGAATATTCGCAGGAAGGTTGAATTTACAATTGGTAGCATGAAAAAGCTCCTTCATTAAAAAGCTCACTATCATGCAGGCAGGAAGCCAGCCTTTCGGAGCAGTGTTTTGCGGTATCTGAAGCTCTATGCACAGTTTATATGAGCTCCATTCGACCGATCGCACTTGTTACCTATTCTCGCTGGCCTGGATGAGGAGTGTAACAAGGCAGTGGGCTTCTTGGATTGGAGGGTTGAAGCAATGAATTTGCCCGTATATAGGATCTCCTCACTTTCGATCCATTTTCTTACTCGAAACGAAGGTCTGAAGGTAGGTTTTCTCTCACAGCGTTTTGGCATTAGGCGCCGGTTCTAAATATAGCTTTGTGGTCGAGCATCCCGAACTGCAGGCGACCACCTTGCTTGGGCCCGCGATGCGTTCTGCTCCAAATAGTCAGATACTTTAGCATTTATTACGCACTTCATACCCTCTTTATCCTCAATCCCCTGCCGCTGTCTGTGCCTGGGGTTGGCCAGATGCCTTGCCCTGGTGTCGTGAAACCTGGCCAGAATTCAAAAATCCGCGTTCACAATAGGAAAGGAAACCCCATGAAACTGCTGTACATCCTCCACCCAAACCTACAGTCAATGAGTTGAATGCTCCTCACAAGAAAAATTCCTTCCCCTGCGTGTCCTTTACCCCTCAGTATCTAGCTGACTACTTACCTGCCAGTTCCTGGACACTTTAGTGGACGGGTTTAGACGTTAGTGATCATGAAGTCCGAGACGGTGGCTTGGCATAGGGCTCCACTCTTGCCTCGGCACTCTCCAAGGGCCGTAGCACATCGGTAGCTTGAAATCGAATGTGCCACCAGATATATCTCTAGTGTTGTCTGGTTGTCTGCGTCAATCTTCAGGCCCAGGAGTCTAAACCCAGGCTTGACGAACGTGTTCAAGCATTGTCAGCGTTGAGCTGGTTGCTGGTTGTTCCTGGGTATAAGACCAGTGAATATAGGACAAGGAGATCTTCGCAGGAAGGCTTCTTAGGTTTACATGGATGTTCTACGAATTCTGGTGTCCAGGTCTGCCCGGAGGGGCCATGCTATTTTCCTCGTTGAACCAACACCTATCCGAGTCGGAAGGCATGACAGGCCTGCATTCTCCCCATCCTAGCGACAGAACTTTATTCAAGTCCAATCAAGTCGAGACGACCCTGCATTACTCACAGATACCAGAACCCCATGGTCTAGTGGCAGCGCAAAACGAAAGAACTTGATCAGCAAGCAAACCAACAGTAATCACTACAGCAATGCTAATGCAACAAAGTCCAAGCAGAAGACGCAGCAACGTTCGTCGAATGTACATGGTAAGGGATCAAAGCAGGCTGAAAAGAGATGAAGTAATGTCCTTAGAGTAGGTAGAGTGTTTCGGGGATGAGTAAAGGTTGGGATTTACAAAGGGGTAAAGGGTGATGAAGAAGAAACCAATGTCAAGAATTGAAATCGTAAAGCGATTACGCTAAATCGAAGATTTGCTTCGATGTGATATCGTGTGGCATGAGTTGTGGCGTAAGCATTAAGGTCATGAAGTGTTTGGATTAAGGATTATGCATTCCGAAGTTCCACACCCCGTCGAGAATGAACTCGAATAGGCTTTAATTAAGCGGCAACGATTTCAAAGGGCTCGCCCCAGTTTCCAGAGTCACCAAAAACTGGAGAAATGGTAAGTTCCGAGTGGCAGTTATCGTTGAACAGGAGGTTACTCACCGACAGCCTGGTAGAGTCCTGGAGCGACGTCGGGGACAGTGACGGGGATGGACCCGATGAGGATATCAAAGCCAGACGCGAGGGGATTATCCAAGAGCAAGAGCTCAGTCTTGACGTCGCGCAAGACGATCCGGCCTATCTTGTTGGTAATTTGCGCGGGGGGAGAAGAGACATCCCTATAAATCGTTGAGCCTGCGTTCTCAGAGACATTGTAAAGACGCAATCATGCTTACCAGACAACGGTTTCAGTTGTGCCGATGACCCAAGTGCTGGAAGAGTCGGGCTTGAGGACAGGCGGAGCGTACACGTCCCGAGCCTCAATGGCCTCGACATCTCGAGGGATAATGGGAGCTCCCAGCGCGAACTGAACAGAGCATACGAGACCAAAGAGGGCAACGAAGAACTTGACGAGAGGGAACTGCATGTTTGTGGACTGTTAAGAGCAGGGGGTGGTCTTCGTTAGGGGAGTAGGAGATTCGTAAAAGACGTGAGCGTTAGGAGAGAGGGCTGAGAAAGCACAACTGGCTGTTGAAGACAAACCGAAGCCGTACTTATACTAAGTTATAGCCCCACGCGCCGGCTCCGGGAGGGTACGTAGCTCGGAGCCCCTATCCACGAAACAACTGCTGACTGCTCCACAAGGATCGAGGGCGACTGTGCCCGCAAACTGTTGCTCCGGCGAATCGATGAGATGAGGGTTCTGACCATATTCCTATCGGAATCACAGTTGGCCGATACGACGGCTTTGCCTGGCCTAGGTTCGAAAGGATATGCTGTCCGAATCCCCGAGCTGGGCGCTGGGTCCAGCCTGTGTCAGGGTAAGCGACATTGTTCGTCTGAGAGACCACCTGAGCGTATATCTGCGTTAAGAATCATGATGGAATTAGGATGACCCGTTCACGGCATGGGTGGAAGGAGAAACGAAAGAAGAAGGGTTTAACCCTCGCATGGGGAGGAGATAGATGCACGCGCGACCCGGCTTAGAAGTCTCCGGAGTCATCCAGCCTGGCATGAGGACAGTGCCTCCAGAGAAAGACAAAGAAGCCACACATGATGCATGATGGCCCATTCCCGACTTCATTCCCATCGCGTAAAGTGGTGTCAATAAACTCCTATGCTTCTCGAGACCTGGGACCAGGACTTCTGCTGACCGCCACAGCCCAGACTCTGAAATTTGTGAAACGTTGGGGGAAATGACGGAGAGAAGACTGTGACATCGCGAAGAATGAATAGATCTTAGGTTAGAAGGATAAAGATCAATATGAATCTGTTCTTCTGGAGGAAAGAGTTCTGATCGACTTTGAGCCTTCCTTGAGCACGGCCTCTCCTGACCGACAGAAGCCTTACACGTAGGGACGTTTATCTTCCGGAGCCAGCGCTGTATACTGAGAGATGACATAGACGGCACTCGATGCAGCCTATAGGAGCCTATAAGCACAAGGTGACGGCGGCTTGCCTTTGATTTGACCTGTCGAAGATTGGTCACACCCAATAAACACCCAAGGTTTTCTTTCACGTCCGGGCATCGACTGGTTCCACTAAGTTGCGTAGCGTAAGGTGACGGAATGCGAATGAAGAAAGGTAAAAGGCTTTCTCATCCGTGGTCTCTGCACAGATGGGATGAGGAGCGGTCGATACGTGTGGGCTCAATAGGAGCTCAAATGAAGTTTGGAATGGAACCTCGCACCCAGGTCTAGGTACTACAACCGGTATGGCCCTTTGATTCTGCTGAAACCCCTTCTTCACAGCAGAGAAGGTCCAAGAAGCCACATTCGCTATGCTTGTGCTCTTTCATGAATAAGCCGGAGCCTCATCAATAGAGAAGTGAGCAACATCGAGGTAAGCTTGGTAGGGTTATGTTTCGAGTCGTCTAATCAGGCAGGCAGCCTACCAAATCGAGCGACCTCCAGTGTTACACCGTTTGTTTGCTCACAGCGAAGCTTGGTGAGCCGGGATTAGCGCTGTGGGGCTATAACAATCACACTACCTGTAGACCGACAAATATGCCCTGATTATTGACTGCAAAGAGTGACAGCCGTAGGCATAATAGATCGATGACGAGATGCACATGAACTTCCGGGGCAGTGGGCACTAGGCCCTTCTGAATGTGGACTTCTGGTAGTTCTCTCATGACGTAGAGTTAGACATTCAGAGGACGTGCACATTGCCAGCGATAAGATCTCGATTGCCATTGGCTCTGACTTTGAAGGCAAAGCACCTTATATAGCGCATGAGGGTCATATGAACTTGCTGCTGTTGCAAAACAAACTTCACCTACTGTATAGCGAGAGCAATAGTTACACACGTGGGTCCCCCGTACTATGTTTTGATGGACGAATGATGCGCCTCGCGAGCAGCGCGTCACGCCTTGCAGAGTGACATCATGGAGATTTCGAACATGAAAGGAACAACAAGGGAGATTTCTGAGATTCTCAGGCTTAGGCTCTTACAAAAACGCAGACAACATCCTTCTTGCTCAGGACTTCTCCGGCTTCCACAGTTTCCCCGGCCCTACCCGTCCAATACCATCCAGGGCTGTTGACAAACAGTCCAGAACGATTAGATTCCCGGGACTCCCCTATCGATAGCAGGTCCCCACCACCATGTCGACCTTAGAAGGAAGTGGAACTACCAGAAAAGCCCCCATCGGCCTCGATGTTCAGGGCTTGACAGGAGGGGGGTGGCGGTCTCTCGCCAACAACCTCCAAGACGCTCAGGACCCCCGCAGAAGAGGGGATCGAGTTCTTTGGTGGCTCAGTGAAACCTGGGGAGGCACCGATTCAGGTTTATGAACTCAAGCTAGAACCAGATGGTGGTCCCGCAAAAGACATGCAGGTGAGCTTTACTTCTTGCTCTTTAATTGGATAAAGACTAATGGTCGACAGTATATCCGCCTCCCACCGGCTTATACCCCTTATATCCTACGAGTATCGATTGAGGCTGGTACCCCAGCAGCGAAGAATGGCATCTTTAAGACCAACTTTCCTTTAGATGGTAAGACCTTTGGAAGATCTAGGTTTACGGAGAAGAAGTACGTCGCATCAGTCATTAAGTTGAATCAATGAAGCTAATATACTCTCAGGTTGCCTCAAGACTTTTCGAAACCGATCCAGGTCGATCTGCCTATTGCGCAGGCTGGAGCCTACAAATACTGGCTAGAGTACGAAGGCGCGGACGATGAACGCGTAAAAGGTCGCGAAGGCTTCTTCAACATCGATCCAGTCCTCAAGCTCAAAGCCCGTACGCGCATCCTGGATGATAACCTCAAAGTTCTCCCTCCTAGCGAAGGAGCGACTGTCAAGGACGACTGGGTCAATCTTCCCCAGGACGGCCTCTCGGTTTTAACCGTGGTGTCGAAATGGATGGGGACGCTAGAGGATTGGCCTGCCCACTTCCAGGAAGCAAAGGACCGTGGGTATACCATGCTGCACTACCCACCGCTTCAAGAGAGAGGAGAAAGTAACAGTCCTTACTCCATCCGCAACCAGCTCAAGTACGATCCTGATCTTTTCGGGGAGAAGGGACTTCCAACGGGGAGTAGCGGACAGAGCGAAGTAGAGGCGGTTCTCAAGTCCGCAAAGGAGAAGTATGGTCTGCTCAGCTTGACAGACGTCGTCCTTAACCATACCTCGAACGATACCCCATGGCTATCAGAGCACCCTGAAGCCGGTAAGCAAACAATTCGTTTCCTCTAGATTCATGCCATTAACACCATCATTAGGCTTTAGCCCCGCCAATGCGCCGCATCTTACACCCGCGCTCGAGGTCGACACTGCCATCATCGAGTTCTCCTCTTCCCTCGCTTCCAAAAACCTTCCCACCACCATCAAGTCCGAGCAAGACCTGAACGCGATCGCCACTGCGTTCGAGCAGACGCTCCGAGCTCTCAACCTCTGGCAGTACTATGTCCTCGATGCCGCAGGCGAGAAGGAGAAAGTCGAGGCTGCCTTGAGCTCTGGCAAGGTTGTTGCGTGGGACGGACCTGATGTCGCCAACAAGACCGTCGAGGAGCTTTCACACATCGTTCGCGATAAGGGTGCGATCACAGGACTTGGCCAGTATGCGTCTAGGTTTGGCACGCACGTCAAGCCGGAAGTTGCGGCAGGGTTCGTTCAAGCTGCCTTCACCGCTCTGAATGACCACGGCGCCCTTGCTGAAGCTTGGGGACGCGTTGTCGACGTCATCAACGTCCCTCTCTACGAAGAATGGGAGACCGATACCAAAGTCGCCCTCGACAACGTCAAGAACCGCGTCAAGTACACAAGACTTGAAGAGCATGGCCCTAAGATGGGTGAAATCAGCAAATGGTATGTGGCCTCCTTTGGTGCAGTGATTCGACTCGACTGACTGGCCCGCTCCCAGGCAACCTCTTGTTGAGCCCTACTTTACCCGGGTGACACCACCCAGCGGCGAAGCCGATCCTCTCGTCTACTCCCTCGCAAATAACGGATGGATCTGGGGCGCCGATCCTCTCCAGAACTTTGCTTTGCTCCCCTCCAAGGCTTACCTCCGTCGCGAGGTCATTGTCTGGGGTGACTGTGTCAAACTTCGCTACGGCAAGAAACCCGAAGACAACCCCTGGCTCTGGCAATACATGACTTCCTACGTCGAATCCCTCGCATCGACCTTTGACGGCTTCCGTATCGACAACTGCCACTCCACCCCACTCGAGGTCGGAACACACATGTTGGACGCAGCGCGTGTCGTCAACCCCAACCTCTACGTCTGTGCCGAGCTCTTCACCGGAAACGAAGACACCGATCTGGTGTTTGTGAGGGAGTTGGGAATCAACAGTCTAATTCGGGAGAGTTACAATGGTTGGGACCCGAAAGAGTACTCGAGGTTGCTCTACAGATATGGGCTTGGCAAGCCCATTGGAAGCATGGACGCGGCTTGCATGGTCTCGAAGGAAGAGATCCCTTCACCGACTGGCCACGGCCCGGTGCGACAAGCAGTCGTCACTCCCGTCAAAGGCAGTCTTCCTCATGCAATGCTGTACGATCTCACCCACGATAATGAGTCACCCATGGACAAGCGTAGCGCAGAGGACGCTCTGAGCACTGGTGCTCTCGCCGCTTTCGGGATGTGCGCGACGGGAAGCGTCAAGGGCTTTGACGATCTCTACCCCAAGCTGCTTAACCTCGTCAACGAGAAGAGGAAGTACGAGCTGACTGGGCTCGAGGATAACAGCGGCATTGCAAAGATCAAGAGGGTTTTGAACGAGTTGCATTTGGAGATGATGCTTGAGAACTTTGAAGAGGGGCATGTGCACCAGGAGAATGACGTGAGTTGCTATTGCATGGTGTTGCCGATAAGACACTGACATTGGACCAATAGTATATCGTCCTTCATCGCGTTCACCCCAAGACGCTCAAGGGATATCTTTTGGTCGCGCACACCGCCTTCCACAAGGGCAAGAAGGATGGCGGCCACAGTAAGCCTTCCCCGCAATACCTCCTCCACTCTGCTGACCGCCCCCTTAGTCGACCCCATCAAGCTTCGCCGAACTCGCGCCAAATTCATCCTTGGAGCAAAGATTGAAATCTCATCCTACGGGCCAAACACTGACGAGAATCTCCTCAAGGGCCTCCCAGCCAAACTCATTGAACTTCGCCCCGTCGATGTGTATAACCACACTGACCATGAAGGTCCCTACTCCGAAATCATGCGCCCAGGCGACTTCCCTCCTGGCAGTGTCATGGTGTTTGAAACCCAGATCGAGAACTTTGACGCTGATCTCGAGGAGGCTTGCAAAGTCGGTGCCTACGAGGCCCTCAAGGACGTCAACCTCGTTGATCTCAATGTGATCTTGCACCGTGCAGATGTGGAGGAGAGGGATGCAACCGGTGGTGCGATTGGGGCTTATGATGTCCCCAACCTTGGCAAGACGGTGTACTGTGGATTGGAGGGTTGGATGCATCCTTTGAGGCATATCATGAAGCACAACGATCTTGGGCATGCTCTCTGCGCTCATCTTCGGGAAGGCAGCTGGGCTTTTGACTACTTGCATCAGCGATTGACCTCGTAGGTTTCCCTTTCTCTTGAGTCCTGACTAGCAGATTGACAATGATTTTAGCCAACTCGAGACGTTCCCCAATCTCGCGAAGCCTGCTCAGTGGCTCAAAGAGCGATGCGACAGAGTGAAGAACAGCGTTCCCAGCTTCATGCGACCCAAATTCTTCGCGCTCATTGTCTCCGAAGCCTACAAGGCTGCACGTCTCGCCGTTGTGGAGCAGTGCTCCGACTTTGTCACCTCTGGACACTCCTTCATCCAAGACCTCGCCCTCTGCTCTGTGCAGATGCATGGTGTCGTCAAGTCGGCTTCGCTTGACCCTCAAGTGGTTACGCCGTCGCTCGCTGCTGGTCTACCTCACTTTACGACCAACTGGGCAAGATGTTGGGGCAGAGACGTTTTCATCTCTCTTAGAGGTCTGTTTTTGACCACTGGCAACTTTGAGGGTGCAAAGAAGCACATCTTGGCCTTCTCAACAACCCTTAAACACGGCTTGATTCCCAACCTTCTGGACTCTGTCCGAAGCCCAAGGTGAGGCCTGCCCCACTCTATCTTTAAGCTAAGCTTAAAATGTATTGGCAGGTACAACTCACGAGACTCGCCTTGGTGGATGTTGCAAAACATTCAAGACTACTGCTTGAAGGCTCCCGACGGCCTCTCAATACTTTCAGAAACCATCAAGCGTCGATTCCCCAAGGATGACACTTGGGTTCCCTGGGACGACCCTCGCGCTTACTCTGAGACAAGCACTATCGCTGAAGTTATCCAAGAAATTCTCCAACGCCACGCAGACGGTATCTCCTTCCGAGAGTACAACGCAGGTCCCAACCTCGACATGCAGATGAAGGCTGAAGGATTCGACATCAACGTCTACGTTGACTGGGATACCGGTTTCGTGCTCGGTGGAAGCAAGACCAACTGTGGAACTTGGATGGACAAGATGGGTGAATCGGAGAAGGCGGGCACCAAGGGAGTTCCTGGTACACCTCGAGATGGAGCGGATGTAGGGATTATCGGGCTGTTGAAGAGCACTTTGAGGTGGGTTGACGAGTTGGCGCAAAAGGGCAGGTTCCCTTTCGATGGTGTCAAAGCAAAGGGTAGGTTCGGTGCTTAAGGCTGCAGTGGCTCATGCTCACGCCCTAATTAGTCAAGGGAGAGGAGCGCCTGGTCTCTTACAAGGAGTGGTCCGACCTCATTCAAGCTAACTTCGAGAAGCACTTCTACGTCCCTACGGGTAAGCTGTTCTCTGCTCAATTTCCAGACTGATTTGCTGATATCACTTGACAGACCCAGCGGAAGATTCTCAGTACAAGGTTGATCCTAAGTTGATCAACAGGCGAGGAATCTACAAAGATGTCTACGGTTCTGGAGAAGACCACACCTGGGCCGACTACCAATTCCGCTGCAACTTCCCCATCGCTATGTCCGTTGCTCCCGAACTCTTCAACCCTGAACACGCACTCGTGGCCTTGAAGCTCGCGGATAAGGTCCTTCGTGCTCCTCTGGGCATGAAGACCCTCGACTCTGCCGATATGCAATACAGGCCCAACTACGACAACCAGAACGACTCGACGGATGCTAGCATTGCTAAAGGCTTGAACTACCACCAAGGCCCTGAATGGGGCTGGCCTCTGGGCTACTTCCTCCGTGCTTATCTCTACTTTGACCTTCGTGCCGGGGAGGGTAAAGGCGTGAGTCTTGATCCTGCCCTTTCCAAAAACCAATACTGACATTTTAATGTAGAACCCCCAGCAAACACTTCACAAGCTCTACGGCATGCTCCTTCCTGCCCGTCGCCACATTCAGAAGGATCCTTGGGCTGGACTCCCCGAACTCACCAACGAAAACGGAGCGTACTGTAGAGACTCATGCGCTACCCAAGCATGGTCCTCCAGCACGCTGCTGGACTTCTTGGAGGATGTGCATCATTTGAAGTTGTAGTGTGCCTCATACCTTTCGTTTTTCTCCTGCTTTATTTTCATAGAAGTTTTCATAAGATTTTTGGTACCACGGATGTGTTTACTTTCCTTACATTGCTAAAATTCAGCTAGATTTCAATATCCCAGCTTGCCTGAATATTTCATTGTTTGTGCGTGGACCTCAAAGACAAACAAATCATGTAAAGATTTCGGCTGAATCAGAATGCTGGTGGGATCCCTGACAGAACGAAGAAAATCCCTCCGAGACTGTAGGCTACATCCTCGACTTTTTTCTTCGTGTCTGTCATGCTCCCATGTCTTTCTTTAACCTACCCCAACACGACTTAGAAGAAGAAAGACGACGGTTTCTGGAGGGTGGGCTCAAGGAGGGTGATGAGGACGTGCCTGTATACAACTGGGGAGAAGACAGCTATGACGGCCTAGGCGATGCCCTGCAAGAGGGCGGCGACGAGCTCAACGACGAGACGTTTGGTGTCGGCCAAGTCGGTGAGAAATGTCTCTGCACCGTCACGAGCCAAGCCAATTGAACCGACCTGCTATCTCCTTGTTCCGGTCTGGATTTCTAGGCAAGGATTTCGACTTTTCGCAGCCCTCGATACCTGGATATGAACCCCCTGTGAGGCCGGTACAACAGGAGGACCAGGGACGCCAGTCTGCTGCAGGCACGAGGCAACTGCCGCAACAGCATCTCCCCCAACCCCAGCAATCTCAGAATGGTTCTTGTATGTTGGGGATCCCTGGCTTTTTTTGACCTTTGAAATAACCATCTATCTAGCACGCCCCGGGGGTTCATCACTAGAGTCGATCTGGGATGACAAGTCACTCTTTTCAGTCCTTCCCAAGTCTGCGACGAACGGGAATAATGCCGTCCATCGTAATCAAGACCCACAGCTGCTTCATCACCAGCCTGTGCGAAACACTGCGACTCCCTCAGGAGCTCAGGCTGCAGCCAGGTTTAGTCCCTTCGATTCGGCCATTGGACACCACCAACAGCCTATCGGAGCTGGCATGGGTCAAGGCCAACCTAGAGCCTTGACATTGCAAGAGATCGAGGCGGAGATGCTCGCTCAGGCAGCTCGAAGGCGGCAGCAAGAACAAGAGAGGCAGATGGAACAGCTCTTGCTCCAGCAGCGGCAACAACAGCAGATCGAAGAGCAGAGGATGCTCCGGGAGCAGGAACTGAGGCAGAGAGATCTACTGCTCCAGCAGCAGCAACAGCAGCAACAGAAGGACCTGCACTATCAGCGTATCCTGCAGATGCAACAGCGTCAACAAGCTCAGATCCAGCAGCAGCAACAGCTGCAGGGTCCTCAGCGTACCCCGCCTCCTCGCATGCTACCAGGCGTCTCACAATCACCTCGATTCATGGAACATCAGCGCACCCAACAGGCACTCCTTCTACAAGAGCAAGAAAGGCAGCAGCAAATACTGCTTCAGGAGCGAGAAAGACAGCACCAGCGATTGCTCCAGGACCGCGATCAGCGCCAGGTGCAGCAGATGCTTGACCAACAGCATAGGATTGAGGAGCTCGAGAAACGACTGGCTCACAACCTGATGCTGGAGAATAAGCCCGGATCGCCCTGGCAGCAAGGTCTTCACGATGCCCCTCAATTTGTTGGTGAACCACACCTTCCTGTTCAGAGGCAATTTGCGACCCCTTCACCAGCCCGTCACCTTCTCCAGCAACAGCAGCAGGCTCAATTTGCGCATGGACTTCGTGATCAGCAGGTGCCTCAATCGTTGCAGATGCAGCAACGTCTCCTCGCAGAACTTGCTCAGCATGGAATGGAAATGGGCGGAAACCAAGAACACCTACGTGTGGAAGCTATGCGCAAGATACTAGAGGCCGAGAAGATGGAAGAGAAGAGACGTCGAAAGGCACAAAAACTCGCTTATATGGTGGGTTGTACCCTTATCACAATCGAAAGGATATCTCTCACATCGCGGTCACACAGGCTCGCTATAACGATCTTATGACACAATCAGACAAGGATTTTATCACTCGCATTCAAGTCTCTCAACTTGTCACGCAAGACCCCTATGCAGATGACTTTTACGCCCAAGTTTACGGTGCCATTCTTCGGTCTCGTCTTGGCCTTCAAGCCCAGGACGAACGGGTTCTCAAATTCGGCTCTGGTGGTGGCGTCGGCTTAGGCCTCGCTCCCAAGGGAGGCGCACGCCGTCCCAGCGCGATGCAACGTATGGAGCAGCAGGTTGAAAGGATCGTTCAGAATGCCAGGAAGCGCGAAGAAGAAAAGAGTCTTCATTCTCTTCACGCCCTTCAAGGTGCATTGGGCAAGACCTCTGGAAGGAGTTACAAGGCTGCTCCCAGGCAGCTGTTACAAGTGGCTGGCACATCCCCGACTCTATCGCCTGCTCATGCCCATATCTCGAAGACCGATGGCTTCAACGAAGGTGCTGCGAAGGAAGCTGAGAAGTTGGGTCGTGAGGCTTTGGGTGATGCTGCCCATGTAAGCCTTATTGGCTGCGTAATTCCGCTATAATCGACTGACATCCTTCTCCCTGCAGCAAGGAGAAGTTGTTCAAAGAGACCCTCTTACACATCGTGAAGCCCTCGTCATTCTGGAACATCTCTACGACCTTGTTCTGCACCTTGAGCAACTCCGGCGCGATCAGCCTCACCCTGAAGACCCACCCGAGTTCCACCAAGAGTGGTGCGCACATTTCACTTTTTCAAAACTCTTTAGGATGCTGATAATTGCTGTAGGCAGCAAGAGTACGATATCAGTGTCGATACCATCTGGAAGGAAATGAGGGTCAATGTTCCCCTCCATACCAGCGACCCCCATCCTTTCATCTCACTCCTGAGCCCCACCAAAGGGAAGAAGATCCTTCCTCGACTTACGCGCCATCTCCCCAGCGACAAGATGCTTGTCCTTTTGACCCTGCTCGTCGCTTGCTTCGATCAGCTCGATGTGGTCAGGAAAGCCCCTCTTCTCGACTCCTTGGTCGAGTCCGATGAGCGTGCAGATGTCGAGAGGGAAACTCAGGCATTCTTGACCAGTGTCATGCAGAGCATCTTGCCTGTCGTATCTGTTGCCGAACTCCGTCTTGTGACTGGATTACTGGGCTTGTTACTCGACAAGACCAATGTTGTAGCTGTTGCTCAAACGAGGGTACGTTTTCTTGTCTCTGACGTGAGAGCTTTGAGCTGACTTCGCCCTTCTCAGCCTGGCCTTGCTCTCCTCACTCTGTTTTTGAGTCGTGTTGAGGTCATTAAACAAACTATTGCGACTGGTGCTGAAACTGTAGAAATCCCCACACCTGAAGAAAGCGAAGCATGGTGAGTTGCTGCCTCTCCGTATGCAGTAGCTCCCTGACCTCTTTGGATAGGCAAAGGATGTTTGACCATCTGTTCCAACTGCTTGCGCCTCATCTTATGCTTCTTTTCCCATCCACTCGGATAGCCCACACAAATATCACCGGCCAACCCACTGCGATTCCTACCTCGATCGACATTGTCGACACACCCGTATGGCAATTCCTAGCCGCTCTGGCCCTCCACGCCGTCACGGAACAACACCAGATCCTCGTCACTCACCTCCGTGAAAAAGTCCTCGACAACGTGGTCAGTGTCAACAAGGGCTGGGTTGCTAATGAAGAAGAGCGCCAGACAAAACTGGCCAACGTGAACCTGTTCTTGCATGCTCTAGGTCTAGATAGCTCTCAAATTGCTCTGTGAAGATGATTGGTCTCTTATTTGTCTTTTCTGTACTTCCCACGTTCTAGTTCTTGTTACTTTTGCTAGTGTCACAGAGGCCCCGCTCATTTACCTACCGGGTCGATCTCTTCTTGTTTTCTATCTTCCGTTCTCAGTTTTCGTAGGTGTATTCGTGGATGAAAATTATTGTAGTACTAAGGGTACGATGAAGTTGTGCTTTGGTCGCACATGAAATTATGAACGCCATGATCCTCCACAGGCTGCCCCTTTTCTATATCCTTACAGAGGCTATCCCTTCGTGCCTGTCCGACCATAGCGATATCTTCCATTGTTGTGATCACGGCTGTGAGGTTGAGGGTGGGTAAATCCTTCAGTGCTGGGAGCCTGGCTTGAGGTAGGGCTAATAGGTCGGTAGGACTTCCGTGCTTTGGAAGCTGCATCAAAGGCAGGTCAAACAAGTCTTGCTTCTCTCTTGATCTTACCCGCACATGTGAGCCCAATTCGAGATGATTTGTCGATAGCGAGCCAAAGGCGTCAAAGTTTGGGTAGAGCATTGCCCAGCCTTTTAGGTACACCAACTCGATGAAGAACTTTTTCCATGACCGGGACCAATGGTTGGAGCGAACGTCAGGAACCACTGTTTCCTCAATTGGCAGCCAGGATTCTTCGAAACGTAGAGCAAGGTAGGCATGAAACAGTCGCCAATGAGGGGGAAAGTAGACAGCACCCCAGCTACAGGGCACTTGAGAGAGGTATGGGGTTGAAGGGTCGATAGCTTCGTCGACATTTGAGAAGAGTGCGGTGGCGTTGAATGGTACTCGACCCTTCTTGAGGAGCTCGATGTGTCTTTGCTGGTAAAGGCTGACTCCGAAGATGTTGGGCGAATTGTCAGTGTCCTTCCCATACCTGAAGAAAGGACATCAGTCAGCGAATGATTGCGTAGCGCGGTGATTAGGACGCAGACCTGTACTTCAGGGTCGCCATCTTAGCCCATGCGAAGAATAGAGGCGAGACCTCCACATCATCCTCGAGGAGAATCCCATAGCTGTCGTCACTCGCAGGGTACCATGCCTCAACTATTGCAGGCAGTAAGCCCGCATGGACGATCCTCCGGTGAACGAAGACGCTCCCATGGGTCCATTGAGAGCTGAAGTTTTGCACAAGGTCGACGGTTTCTGGGTCACTGTCTTGTTCGAGGTTAATTCGGAGTGAAGCAGAGTCGCCAAAGTATCGTGCTGCTTTCAACGAGTCAAACAGCCTAGCGAGAGAAGCTGGCCTATTCCGTGTGATGACACTTATGTCCACCTGAGGCCTGCCCCAATCTAACTTGTGTCAGCGAAACGTTCCCTGACCAATGGAGAAACGAGCTCACTCTTCCACTCCTCCCGGGAGAGAGACGCCATCCAGTCACAGTAAGGAAGGTCATCCTCGGGGAGTCGAACGATAACCGTCTCAATTCGCAGAAAGTAGCTTAAGAAGTCTTGATTCAGGTGCATCCCTTGGAGGGTCACCACCACGTCTGAAGCTGGATTGCCCAAGGCAGCGGGCTCTTGTCGATGGACGAACTGGCTCACAGCGAGGTACTCCAGTGGACATAGCTCTTCGGTAGGTGAGAGCTTGTGTCTGACCATCTTCGAAGTTTCCGTCCAGCCGGCTTCCACCGCAACAATATGAAGAGTGTGCTCCTGGGTCAGCCGGCAGAGTAGCGGGGCGAGATGCAGAGCATTCGTCCCTGAAGACAGGAGGAAGGCGAATGTCATCGAGGTGTTAGGCTCATCGGCAATTGCTATTTTTGGGACTGCGTGGTTGCATGGCCTGGTGTTGAGTAAAAGTCCACCAGATCCTGCAGAATTGCAGCGTGCCAAATACTGTCCTAATATCTCCCAAGTTCGAAAAACACCGTCCTCTTGCGGCAGTAACTCTGTCGATAAGATGAAAGGAGGTTTGAGGTATTTTGCAAGTCGCAAGCCTTCGTTAGGCTCATTTGGGCCCTGCTTCGCTGGGAGCTCTTCGGCATGAGGTCCAATAGGTAGCAAAGGATGACCTGTACGCAAGAGGGTGGACAAAGTCGGTCTGTCAAGTCCATTGAGCCCATCCCAGTTCATTACAAGCAACCAAGGCGTCGAGATATCCACAGCGGTGACCAAGAATGCAGACGTCCCGTTCTGCATGTCATAGTCTCTTTCTCGCACAGTGAGCTTTGGTTTATCCTCCTCAGCAGGGCGAGCATCAAGAAACCCTGCGGTCCTCTCAGAGACGGAAGGGCCTAAACTACTAGGCGAGACGAGCACGACTTCGGCGACATAAGACAGGGCGGGATGGACGAAGAACGGTTCGAGGATCTCGTGGAGGTGAGGCAGCGAGTCTGGCGTCACCGGTAGGAGGCCTGTAACTGAGCGTGTTGGGATTTCCACAGTTGCTGAGAGTATATCGCGAGGCAGTGTGTGGCGGATGGGGCCAATAGGAGAACCAGTCGCGGTGTCGTTCAGCAGTACTATTCCTGCGAGCTCTTTGGCGGGATGGAGGGCGTGCCCCAAGGCCTCCTGGTTTGGGTACTGAATTTCTTGCACAAAAAGACTCGCCGCCAATACGTTTAGCGCAAGGATCAGATAGAGGGTGAGGCGGGGATCCATCCCGGCCACCTCTGGTCGTGGAAGTTCAAAGTCAAGCCGTAGTCAGTGCCAACAAGATTCATTCCGACACCGCATGATCGAACGCAATGACAAAACTCGGCAAGTCGATTGAAAGCAGCGGCACTAGCAATACAGATCCTTGATATTTACACAATAAACTTAGTTCCTTTCAGTCCACTTCATCTAGTCCTAACCGTCGTCCTTGGCCCGAGTCTCCTTGAGTGCTGCTGAGAGAAGAACTCCAGATAGTTCCCAAGGCTGGAGGATGCGCCCCTTGTGATTCCTCTGGCGAGCTCCCGGACCCAGCGCCAACAACACGCCCTCGACCGTCGGTTGTGAACCCATTGGGACCACCACTGGCGACCCTGGAGCGAGAAAGACTTTGGTGGCCGGCAATCTTGGGTCTCTGCGTGTTTGAACCTCCTTCAGGTGAACGAGAATCAGCGGATGGTTCGACAACGGCTGGGTCCCCTCGGGTCGCAGGTTGGCCAGATTCGGTTAAGGGTTGTTGTTCCTGTCGTGAACCGTTGCTGGTCCACACCACCCTCCCTCTGCCGTCCGTAACGAAAGGAGGCTCAGGCGATGAGACCGTAGGGGGTTGGGTAGACTGCTCATCGTCCGAATCTGGCTCATCCTCTGAGCTGCCAGCGATAACTTCCAAGTCCGGCATGTCTTCGTCTTCTTCCTGCGCAGGAGGCGCGCGCGAACGGAGGCTTTCGAGGTAGGTGAGGAAAGGTTGTTCCAAAGATATTGGTGGGGGATCGCCTCGCTCGTTTCCAGGCGCAAAGGATTCTCGGGAAAGAGCGTCACTAAGCTCTCTGATCATAGCTTGCACTTCCTCATCCACTTCGCCTTGCATACTGTCTTCGTCGTCGTCGTCATCCTCAGAGATTTCGCTGTAGAATTCATCTTCGCTAGATTCGGACACCGTATCTAGATCTGGCATGCCGTCGTATGTGTCGTCGTCGTCGTCACTGTCTTCGACCGATTGCAATGAAGGAAGTGAATCGGAATCATCTCCAGTATTGATAGGTTCCAAAGGAGGTGGAGGTGTCCCACTTTGTGCTCGAGGATGCGGGAGAGGGTTGCCTCGGTTCCTAAGCACAGTGAAGGACGTGAGCATTTGGTTCGCCTGTAGGTTTCCTTAGTTAGGGCTGACTGAAGGGGGTTCGATACAAGCTCACCAGAATCTCAATTCGTTCTTGAGCTTCATCTTGAGGTTGCCAATACGCCCGAGCCCCTTCATTGCGCCCTCTTCTAGCGTTCTCAATCGCGGTCAGTACAGCGCCCATCGAGTCTGCAGCATCTGTCGGCCTGCGCAAGTGGATTAGTCGCGCAAGTAAACGCATGTAGAATTGGCTCACGGATTAAGGCTTTCCACTGTCACCCGTACATCGCCTGCAGGGGGTAATGCCCCTAGCTGCTCACCAGCCGTGGCTTCATTGGCACGTCGCCTACCTCCCATCGCACTCGGAAGAAAGTCGAGGAAGGAGAGTCCATTGAGCTCCAGATTGAATGGAAAGTCTTCAAAGTCGTCGTCAGAGTCACTGTCATAGCCAAACAAGACCCGACGTCTTGGTGCGTGTCTTGCTGCATATCTTCGCATGGAGACATCGACGCCTTCTGAGAAGACATATATCGACCCATCGGTCTTCTCGTGCTTGTAAAAGCAGTCCTTCCCGAAAGGACACATGGGCTTGGCAGATGTTCTCGTCTTGACAAAGTACCTGCAGGGTACCCTTGCCATGCTGTCCTTGTAGTTCTGGATAGCACGTTCCTTCTCCGCTGTGCCATGCTCCACAAAGATAGAGGACGGGGTGATGAAGTGCGACGAAGTGCGACACATAGGACAGCTTTTGGTGTTGCCTGAGCCAAGCATGTCCGTGCTCTTTGCAGAAGGATCTCTCCACGACTTGATACACTTGATGCAGAAGACGTGATTGCATCCCTCTGTCGAAATTAGTCGGGATGTTTCGAGTGTAAGACAGGAAGCTAGACAAACCTAATAAACCAAATGTCACAGGTGTCTCATAGCAGATGGAGCATTGTGTAGATTCGGAATCATCAGATTCGTTCCCTGACAGAGCTGTCTCTTTCTCCACGCGAACATGCTTGAACCAGCAAGAGTCTCCTCTCCTGCAGAAGCCTAGAACAGAAATCACTTTGAATTCAACCCAGTGGCACAAGCAAACTCACCACTGGCATAGTATCTGCATATCTTTGCCTGATCGTACGGTGTCAACAGAGGTTTGCTGGTGCCACCGGCATCTTTGGGAACATCTAGTTGCTGCTCCTGGCCGTGCAAGAACTTGCAACTGTTTCCAGCAAAGCACCCCCGTGGGGTTTCATAATACCGACAAATTCCTCTGGGTTTGTGGGTCCGGGGCCGACTATTGGTTGGTGGTAAGGTACTGGGCCCTGGTGTAGACATGAAATATTGAGGTGGTGGTCGGTGGTCAAGCTGGCGCAGTGATTTGATAGGAGCTAATGCATGTGGGAAATTGATCGGGACAGCTAAGCGCCAAAGCCAATATCCTTTGTCTCGTTCAATATTGTTCATCCGACACAAGTCGCGCAACGGGCTCATCGAGTTCTCGACCATCTATGCTCGCATCCTTCCTGTATGGCATCTGGCATTTCTGGGATCCAATGACAAACTCTACGGGCGGTCTCAGAAGTTCCCAATGATTGCGTGGGTCCGGCTTTTGATGTTTGGCTGTCATCCTCTTTGCTCAAATGTATGCCCAGACATGTCCGTTCTTTGCAAGCAGGTCTGGTTCGTGACAAATTGTAATTTCTGGGGCCATTGGTCGGGCTCCTCGCGAACTCCGACAAATTTCTCTGGTATAAGATCCCTGGCGATGCGAGGGACCTTTCATTAAGAAATCCTCCTTTCTTCTTGACCAGCTACCCATCCTAGTCTCAATGTCCGAACCTCAGAAAGTCCTCTTCGTCGGTCTCTCCACCAAAGGCTGGGCGTCATTCACTTCTGGCCCTGCTATAACCCATCCGTCTCTCCGCGACAAGTACGCTTTAGTCGCACTTGCAACCTCTTCCGAGAATTCTGCCAAGGAAGCCTCAGAGAATTGGAGCTCCCAAGTCGGCCATCCTGTTGAAGGGCTTTACGGTGACGCCGCGAAGGACAAGGGTCAAGGGTCAGATGTCGATTTCGTTGCGATCTCTGTCAAGGCACCTCTTCATAAAGAGACCCTCTTGCCGTATATTCGAGCAGGAAAGGACTTCTTTGTCGAGTGGCCGGCTGGAAGGACTGCCCAAGAAACTAGAGAGATAGCAGAGGAGGCGAAGAAACATGGTGTTCGATCCGTCATTGGCTTTCAAGGTAGACAAATGCCTACAATTCGAAAGGTCAGCGCCTTCAAGAACACACGTTCATTGACTTACTTACACTTAAATTCACTAGGTCAAGGAGCTGCTAAAAAGTGGGAAGATTGGCAAGGTTCTTTCCTCGACAGTAGTACGTCCATGTTCGTAGCACCGACTCGCCAGACGCGCGCTGACTGTTGCCTTCTTCGAACGCAGTATGGCCTCACTCCTCGTGAAATACAAATCTATACCCCCGAGCAGATAACCAGCCAGCTCTACCTTTCTGACCCAACCAGCGGTCAGTAACACTCTTCGAAACCTCAAGGCTGATCCCAAAACTAACCCTTCCATTTCTAGGCGCAACCTGGTTCACAATCGTCCTCGGCCAACACCTTGCCACTTTCACCCACGTTCTCGGGAACATCTCCACCATTAGTGCAACATCTACCACTCACTACCCCACCACTACCATCATCGACGATACGACTCAAAAGCCCACAGGCGAAACCCGGCCTGCTCCTGGACCTGACCACATCGCCCTCAGCGGCCTCCTCGAATCCGGCGCACTCTTGTCGGCCGTCTGGAGGGTTGGCGTCAAAGCCACACCCGGGCGAGAAATATTCCGATGGGAGATTGAAGGCGAGGAAGGGACGATCAAGCTGGTCGCCACTCACCACCATGGCGCAATGCCAACGATTAACCCTGATTTGTATGTCAATGGAGAGAAAATCGAGGTTCCTGAAGACATACCGAGCGTCGTGGAGGCGTACCGAAGGAATTTTGAAGATTTTAGTAGAGGGGAGGAGGGGAGTCATGCGACTATTGAAGAGGCCGTCCGAGTGCGAGGAGTGCTGGATGCCATCCAGAAGAGTTTGAGCACGGGTGAGAGGATTACTGTCGTGCAGTGACCGAGTCCGTTTCTTTAGTTAATAAATTTACATGCATAATAGCTTCTTTCAGCCCATACCAAGCAGCCACACGTCGCCATTCATGATATGTCCGCTGAGCTACTGGAAGGGCATGGGGAAGGTTGCTTCGGCTTTAGATAGCAAGCGCCGAAATCAATCCAGGTCTTGTTCATTCATCTGATACAAATTGTGCAGTGAACTCGTGGGATTCTAACAGACTTCCTGGGTATCTACCTGTTATTTCCTATTCCCTGGACGCCACGTTGTCTCCTGGGGCGCCCAGAATGAATTCTACGGGCGGTCTCAGAAGTTCCCGATTGACAGCGTCGGTACCATCGATGGTGCCTTCCGTTGACGTCTGTGCCCAAGATGCATTCAAACACATACGTTCTCAGCAAGCAGGACTAATTTTGGACACATCCGGACTACCGCCTCGTAAACGTCAGGCCTGACACCCCTCTGATGAAACGCAGCCGTAGGTTCTGGTGGCCATGGGTCAGGCATCCTCGGAAACTCCGACAACTTCAGCTGGTATAAAGATCCCTGAGGAAGCAGGACCTCTGAGACAATTACACCTCTGCTTAACCTCTTATTCTTCTGCACCCATATCTTCATGTCCGAACCTCGAAAAGTGCTCTTCATCGGTCTCTCCACCAAAGGCTGGGCTTCGTACACTTCGGGCCCTGCCATAACCCATCCGTCCCTCCGCGACAAATACTCTCTAGTCGCAGTCGCAACCTCCTCCAAAACCTCTGCCAAAGAGGCTTCAGAAAAATGGAGCTCTGAGCTAGGGCACTCAGTTGGTGGGCTCTCTGACGACCCCGCAAAGGGCAAGGGGCAAGGGTCCGACGTCGATTTCGTTGCGATCTCTGTCAAAGCTCCTCTTCATAAAGAAATACTCTTTCCATATATTCGAGCAGGAAAAGATTTCTTTGTTGAGTGGCCGGCTGGAAGGACTGCCCAAGAAACTAGAGAGCTAGCAGAGGAGGCGAAGAAACATGGCGTTCGATCTGTCATTGGGTTTGAAGGAAGACACATGCCTACGATTCGAAAGGTCAGTACTTCCAAGCCAACGAAGTCACTCATTTGCTTACCCTTCATAGGTCAAGGAACTGCTGCGATCTGGAAAGATTGGCCAAATTCTTTCTTCGACGGTGGTACGTCCTTCTCGCCCCCTAACCTAGCGGGTGTTTACTCAGCATTGCCTTCACAGTACGGTCTTACTCCTCGTGAAGTCCAAATCTACACCCCCGAGCAGATAACTAGCCAACTCTACATCTCAGACCCAAACAACGGTTCGTAATCTGCAGCCTTGAGGCTCGTCCAGAAGAAAACATAACCTGTCATCCAGGTGCAACTTGGCTCACAATCGTCATCGGCCACCACCTTGACACCTTAACCCACCGTCCTCGGGAACATCTCCATCATTAGTGCGACATCTACCACTCACTACCCCACGACGACGATCATCGACGACACAACTCAAAAGCCGACAGGCGAAACACGCGCTGCTCCTGGGCATGACCACATCGCCCTCAATGGCGTCCTTGAATCTGGCGCGCTCATGTCGGCCGTCTGGAGGGTCGGTGTCAAAGCCACACCCGGGCGAGAAATATTCCGCTGGGAGATTGAAGGCGAGGAAGGGACAATCAAGTTGGTCGCCACTCACCACCATGGCGCAATGCCCACTATCAACCCGGATTTGTATGTTAATGGAGAAAAGGATGAGGTTCCTGAAGACATACCGAGCGTTGTGGAGGCGTATCGACAGGCCTTTGAAGAGTTTAGTAAAGGGGAGGAAGGGAATCATGCGACTATTGAGGATGCTGTCCGAGTGCGAGGACTGCTAGATGCCATCCAGAAGAGTTTGAACACGGGGGAGACGATTACGGTTATGCAGTGACGGAGCCCGTTCCTTTAGTTAACGAATAGATTCTGTCAGTTCCATACCTAGCAATTCAGTACTCAAGGAGCATTTCGCCAAACTTGATCTCGATCCTCTCAGGTCTTGTGCTCTTACCGTCTTGGTCGCATACAAATGAGCCGATGCAGAAGCAGTGTATCGTCGATTTACAGAACGAGATGCGGGCAGCAAGGAGGCGGTGATTGGGGCTTCGAGAAAGCGAAGAAACCAACCGATTTCCTGTTTCAAGCGCCAAAATGCAGTCAATATTGGTCACACAGGTAAACCAAGATACAGATGGTGAGCTGCTGTCGAAATCGACTAATACGGCTTGAATCGTCTCGAAGCTCTGAGCTTCTCGACCTTTGCCTTGTCCTCCTCCCATCGTTTCTTAAGGTTCAGTAGCTCTGAAACGATTGTCAGTACTAGAACAAGCACGAGACGGAATTCACACACCTGAACGTTGCTTTTCCGCCTTTTGGAAAGCGTAGAAGCCTTCCTTTTCTTTCTTCTTCTTGGGACGAGCCCTGGAAGACGTCGCTCCCGACCTCTGGAACTGCTTGGTGGCCACCGAAACACCACCACCCAGCGTCTTGCCGTATGCGCCACCCCTGGTGACAAGCGTGAAACCGTCCTCGTCGACGATCGCCTCTCCCTTGCGATACTTGGACTTTTGCCTCTCCTTTGCCGCTTTGTACTCGAACAGCTCCATGTATGTGTCGACATGGTCCCGTATCGAGTCCAAGGGCGGTCGCTGATTTTGATAGACAGTCAAGTAGTGGGCAAGGCCGGATGGTTCTTCGTCGGGGGTGCTAGGCCATGGCCGAGGTTTTTGGGATGAAGCCAGTGCAAGTGCACGGCTGAGGGAGGATTCGTCGAGGAAGACGACGTACGCCGTGAGCCCTGTTTTACGGATTGTCCGCTGAGGTTTTAAAGGCAGTTCTGCCACCTTTGGGGGCTCGTCCTTGATGACCTTTTGCTTCCTGCGGGAGGTCCCAGCATCGACTTCTGTGTCCATCTCGTCGTCCACATCTTCTTCGTCGCTATCTTGCTCATCGTTCTGAGAGTCCTTGACATCAAAGTCGAGGATGACCTTCTCCACCGTTCCATATGGCTTGAAAAACTTGACCAGGTCGCGTTCACTCGCATCTGGAGGTACGTTGACTAGGAATAGTGTTCGACCACCCGGCAGCTGCTGATCCTTCCTGCCTGAAGCGACATGAGTGCGAGCAAAGATGTAATGCGTTGTCGATTTTGAGTATGCAACGGGGAGTGCAGAGAACCCGTTTGCTTTGAAGGAAGGAACAGCCATTTCGGCCATCAGAATTTCGAGCAGCACAATTTGCGAATTTGATTGGTTTTGTTAGGTTCTGACGACCTGCCACCATTAGAACGAGATTCAAAGGATTTAAAAGGCCTGTCTGAGGGACTCTCCCCCTCCCCCTTGATACATGTCTAGTAATATAGTCAATGCCATAATAAAAAATCGCTGCAGGACAGACCTCTGCAGGACTTACTAGCACATGGTGCTACAGTGAGGCAGTTACATAAGCGCCGAAACTAATCTGAGTCCTTGCTCGTTCATCCACCACAAATCGCGCAATGAACTTCTGAGATTGTAACAAAACCTATCGGTGTTTATCTGTTATTTCTTATTCCTTGTATGCCTTTAAATTGCCTCCCGGGGCTCCCGAGAAAACACCCGGACGGGAGATATTCCGCTGGGAGGTTGAAGGCGAGGAAGGCACAATCAAGTTGGTCGTCACTCACTACTTGGGCGCATTGCCCTCTATCAACCCAGAGTTGTATGTGAATGGAGAGAAAATCGAGGTTCTTGAAGACACACTGAGCATCGTGGAGGCGTACCGAAGGAACTTTGAAGAGTTTAGTAGAGGGGAAGAAGGGGAGTCATGCGACGATTCAGGATGCTGTCCGAGTGCGAAAAGTACTAGATGCTATCCAGAAGAGTCTAAGCACGGGGGAAAGAGTCACAGTTACACGACAGTGACCGGGCCTGTTTCTTCAGTCGATGAATGTACATTAGAGATCCCTTCAGCTCATACCTAGCAGTCACACATCGCCATGGGTATGAGCGCTGAGAGAGAGAGGCGTCGTGGCAATGACTGCCTTAGCATTAGCCTTCAAAGGGGTAGAGGAGTCATCTAGACGCCGTAGCGGATACTCAGCTCTGCTGGAACCATCACACGACCTTGACGCCTGAAACCTTCACCAATCGCCCTCGTCCGCTTCAAGCAACCTATTTGCATTGAATCTATATTAGTAGTAAAGGGATAAGTATAGCTAAATATTAGACGCTCATGAATATTCCCGTCGCACTGGTGCAATGTTGCTCCTTCCTGAACTGGCGTACACAATCTCTGCGGTGACCAGTTCGGGAGGTGCATAGGTTGTGCTTTCAGGAGCAGCGTCGAGCCTGAACACGTCGCCAACACCAGAGGGGAATGTCGATGTTGGAAGCTGAATCTCGTGTTCTGGTCGTGCGGTCAAGAAAACGCGATGCAACGCGTCCTCAGCAGCCTATACGCAAACACGCGTTAGACTCAGGTTTCAAAGAGAGGCATATGACGTACGCGGAATTCAGCCATCTTTAACGAGCTACCAAAGCCCTCTCCAATCTGCTCTGCGCCCGAATAGATACCAACAACAAACACTGGCGTATTTGAGAACCGACCCGTCTCTTTGAGCAACCGTGATTTTGGTGGTTCACGGTTATACTTGGCGACCAACTCTTTCAGCGCCTTCTTGGGATCCAAGAATTTGAGCATGGAACGAATGTCCACTTGTCGACTGAGGAAATACGAGTGAACGAATTGTCGAGCCGAGGGTAGAGAGTGCTTTTTGTAGATGAGAGCCGTGATGGCGCGTGGGATGGAGGCGAGGGCGTCGGTGCGGAGGACACTGGGTGTGGTTTCGGTCTGGGGCTAAACGAGATGTCAGCTACATTCCCAACAACACGATATATATATATTTGCTCACCGTGCGATGCCACCGAAGCAGAGGACCAGCACCCAGTTCCGTCGCCACGCTCGCGCAGGTGTTGGGTCCGACGTGTGCTGTCATCACCGCCTTCTGGATTCGCGTCGGCAAATACGGGTATTTCGCGGTCAAATACTCCATGGCGAAGAGACCCATGAGCGAGTTTCCAAACGTCGCCAGCTGAGCGTTATGCTGGGGTATCCGCTTCTCCGACGGATAGTGCTGGCGCCAAACGTCTACGAACGAGGCATGGGTGCACGCCTGCCGGATGTCCTCCTCCGACTTGATGATAGACGAGAGACCTGTTCTGTGGACGAAAGCCGAGAGTGCAGAGGCTGGTGCTGGCTGCAAGGACGCCCATAGCTCGGGGTCAAAGGTTGGTCGCGGGACCTCGCTGTCTGTGATGAAAGCCTCCTTTGGGGGGAATTTGCGGGTGGTCGCTGCTGACACTGACGAGAGCCTGGTCGCCGCGTTCACGAGACGTTTCTGAACATGGCCCATTTGCTGCGAAAGGGATAGAGGAATGAGCAGTGGGAAGGAATTGACAGCGAAACAGACGCGCTGTCCCAACACTGACAAATTTTGTTCGCGTTCACAGCTCGGCAAACGCCGGTACGTACAACTGTTACCTCAGGGCTCTCTTGATTTCTTTCTTTTATACTGTCAGAACACCCAAGATGTATTCCAGCAAATCCCTTTCCTTGGGTACAAATCTCAGTTTTTTCGAAGCAAAACAGTGGAGAAATGGGCAACACGGTCGAGGTGGCTGTGACCTGATCTGCGGCAACGGACGACGGCTTTAGACCGTTCAGGGATTTGGCCTCTTGACCACTTGACCTCAGCCTTGGACGAAGACTACGAGGAATATGGCGGTATTATCTCTGCCTTTGACGTTTACAAATTCTTTTTGGTCCCAGGACTATCGACACGGCCTTGAAGTCCTATTCGACAAGCTCGAGCAGGTGAGATTATCTTTGGGATTATTCCGAGCGATCGACACTCACATCAGTTGGCTAGGGGGCTCAAGAGAACGATGAAGTCGTTGCATTCATTCGGGTAGGCTGTTTATTTGGACCCACATTGACCGCCTCCTAACCTTCCGCAGAACAGAGCCCGAGCAGAGGCAGCACTCGCTGACGTCCTCATTAACCCATCGCTCACTGGCAAAGGAGGTATGTAGTTATCAAGGGTATCGAAATCAAGACGATCTAACAGCTTTCTAGGCAAAGGATTCGACGCAGATGAAGGCGCATCGCTCCTAGTCGCGTTCCGAGGTCTCCAAGCCGAATCTGTAGCGGAAGGCCAACATCACAAGAGCATCGCGACAGAACTCGAGTCGCTCGTAGCAGATCCTTTCGATGCATGGGCTCAGGGCTACAAGGTGCGTCCAACCTTGTTCGTTTTTGCCCCCGATCCTCACCTGTGCGACAGAATCGTCTGCGACAACAACGGTCGGCGTTGATCGACAATTTGCTGCATGCATATGAACAAGGTCAAGCAGAAGTCACAAAGCTCAAGCAGCAATACCTCGCCAAGATGCGCAAAGCAGATGAAGCCGTCGACGAGTAAGTCGTGTACCGTGTTTCCGGGCGATCAACGTCCTGATCACCAGCGGGTAGTGCCAAATTCGCTCCCAACAGCACCGTCCCTGATACCTATACCTTGTCCCCTCGATTGCGCCCAGTAGACAAGCGTACTGCCCCAGAACGCACCAAAAGTGTATCGGAGCGCATTGCACAGCGATTCAAGGAGATCCAGAAGAATGTCGTTGCTACCGTTGAGGAGGAACCAGCCGCGGAACCCGAACCACCTAAGGTCGATAAGGGCAAGGGCAAGCTCGTCGAAGAACCATCCCCGATCGAGCTGAGCTCTCCCATCCCCCTGACTCCCCAGAATAAGGAGCGGTCGGCCTCTACTTCTCCTAAGCAAGCCAAGGCTCCTCCTCCAAACGTGATCCTTCTTGCAGGACTGTCTGTCTCGCCTACGGACCTATCCGAGATGCTCATGCGGGCCTCGACCGAGCTCCCTCTGCGCACCGTTCGATTCCCTCTCTTGGGCGAATACCAGGATGCATTCACTGGCGACGAACTCGTTTCATGGCTCAACGCCAACGTCCCTGGATTCGGTGGCAACCTTGACCTTGCAGAAGACGCCGCCAGGGAACTCACAGAACGAGAGGGCCTGCTTCGCAGACTGGGAGAGCTAGGAAATCAATTCGAGCACTCTGACGATGCGTGGTATCAGTTCAGACCCAAGGCATGATGCTTTAACGATTGACGCGATCCGATCTAACCCCTTCATTGCAGGCCTTTAACCTCATGAACAATACCCCTGAATCACCCAAAGCCGAAGGCAACCTCCTCAAGCGAACCGGCACACTCGTCAACATCGTCAGCAAAGCCCTCAACACCAACTCATCCAACGAGCCCGCCTACGTCCGTGCACACCAAGCCGCCGTCGACTCTGACAAGGCCTACCGCATCGCCGTGCGCAAACTCGACCGACAGCGTCTTGGCCTTGAAGAGCATATCGAGGAGAATCTCAAGCTCACGCAGCGCTGGGAGGCAGAGAGGTTGGCTGCCGTCAAGACTGTTTTGCTGCAGTACCAAGGCACGCTCGAGAATCTGCCTAAAACTCAATCGGCCGCTCTGGAACGCTCGGCCACCCTCGTGGCGGCCTTTCAACCCGACTCGGATTTGTCGGCTCTCATTGAGAGGTACCGCACTGGACCTTTCCGTCCCGCTCCTCAGGTCTACGAGTCTGTCTCGCACGATGAATCTGATGTCGTGTTTGGGATTGACCTTCGCAAGTGGGCTGAAGGTGGTTGGTATGCCATGCAGAATGGGGAAGAGAAGAAAGAGTTGGTTCCACCCGTCTTCACAGCTCTGATGAGGGCCATCGAGAGTGCATATGGCAAACTCGACACGGACGCTGAGAAGCGCAAGACATGGATCTACGAAGTCCCCCTCCCGGCGGTACATCACCTCCGCGAAGCGTTGAACGCTGTCCCACCAGACCAGTCGTTCCAGTCTGAGCTGTTTGCTCAGTTTGACGCGCCGGTGATTGCGAGCACGCTCAAGCTGTGGTTGTTGGAACTGAACCCCCCGATTGGGTTGTATGAAAACTGGGACGAGTTTAGGAAGTTGTACCCCAATGTTGGGTCGGTGGCGGCCAAGGCGGAGGAGAATGTAAGTGAGGAAGAGAGGTTGAAGAATGTTAGCAGTGCGTTGCAGAGACTTCCGAGGGTCCACCTCTTTGTTTTAGATCAGGTTGTCAAGCATTTCAAAGAGTAAGCAGGGGTCGTCTCGTCTTGCGGTGAAGTGCTGATCTTCTTTAGCCTCATCGCGTCGACCAAAGTTGAGGAGAGTGATGAAATGTACATCAACAAACTTGCTTTATCCTTCGGCAGAGGTGCGCTCTTCCTATTTTCCCCAACCAATTGATGCTTAATCTTCGTTTCTCTCAGTCATCCTTCATCCTAAAGCAGAGACCAATATGTCAATCCAGGATCGCCATCCTACTTGTATGCCCATCATCTAAATTCTTTGAAGCCGGTAACTAACTGCGCCTTGTAGTGCTCTTCATCGACCTACTCAAGAACTACGACGCCTTGTTGCCTCCAACTATTGCACGCAAGAAGCGAGAATCAGAGCGCAAAGTTCCCATCCGCAAGAGGACCGCACCAATCGACATGCGTTTGAGCAGGAGCAGGATCTCCTTTGATGCACATGCCAATCCTCAGGCTCTCCTCGCTGCTCAAAAGGTGGCCCAGAACCCCTCGTTGGCAGGATCCATGGGTATGGGCAGCCCACCCCTCCCAGCTCCCCCTTCAGCTGCCGAGAAACTTGTGCCTCCTCCTCCCCCACCCCCTCTTGCAGGAGGTCTGGTTCCCCCTCCACCACCCCCTCCTGCCGCGATTGAGCGTCTGAAGACACCTGTGCCACCCCCTCCACCTCCACCTTCCCTTTCTGCTGTTCCGCCCCCACCTCCTCTCAGCGGTGTCGTAGCCAGCCAACCACCAAGGCAGTTCAAGGAGCCTCCTCCAGAGAAAGACGACCAACCTCCCCGTCCTCAGTTCAAGGAGCCTGCCAAATCCGATTCAGAAGAAGAGGACGATGATGATGACGATGATGACGACGACGACGAAGATGATTCTGATGAAGAGGAATCCGATGCTACCTCCAAGAAGGCCCCAGAACCACCCAAGCCAGAGCCAACTCCTCCTCCCCCACCTCCCCCTGTCGCTCCCGCAGCTGACGACGTGACCCTAGGCTCTGGAAAGGCCGCTCTCTCGCGCCATGGATCCAGTGATGCCACTGGCCGTGGAGGAGGTGTTCGAGGGCCCAGAATTACGAGAGGGCCACGAGCACCCAGTGGGAATGTCGGCAATTTAGTGCAGAATATCAATAGGACGAGCATGTCTGGGAGCCCGGTTGGAGGGAGACCTCCGAGTGTAGGCAGGTTCCAGAGGAGGACGATGGCGAGCGATGCGGAGGACGAGGTTGTGGATCGTTGAGGAGACTGGTATTGAATATGGCTACGACCACCATTTTTCGCTGCTTGATTGCTTGCTGGAACGAGGCCCAAGGGCGGTACGATGCTGTATGCTTCGTGTATGATTCTTACCACATGCTTTTCGTGTTGAGAATACATCTGCGTTGTAAGGATTGCTTGTAAGATGAAATCTTTGCCGCGCAGTCATATTGTGATGGTACGACCTCTTGGAAGACCGGCCATCGTGCTATCCGCCTATCGCATCCACCATTTTAAGCTCAATCAAATCCATTTTCTTTCCGTACATCTCACCCCCCTGTCTACCTTATTCGCCTCGTTCCGACTATCCTGTCTCTACGGAGGCTCGTCAACATCAAGGGCTACTTCGCTGTTCAAAGCCAACGTCTTGCGACTGGCAGTCAAGACAAGAGTGGACCGCCAAATGTGACTGTGGTTACACTATGAATACGTTGCATTGGCAGTATATCAATTAGATGACATAGAGTCCTCGCTGAAGTAGCTTTAAGGAGACTAAGTCGGGGACGTGACTCCTCGGCCATGGCCGCTAGGGCGGTTTCTGATAGGTGAGAGGTGGGGGGGAAGATTGTCTGCAATAGGGCGACGCAGTTGCTGATTCGATTGGGACTGGATTGCGGCTTTCCATTCTTCCAGCTCTAGCTCGGTGACATGCTTGCTGAATACCACGGAGAAAAACCAGTCGGTCAGAGGTCGTGGTATCTCAATTTGACCTTTCCGTTTGTCGATGTCGAGACCGTGATGGTTACCCCAAAGCGCCGATGCGAGCTGGTATTGGAAGGCGTGGAGAGGAGGTCGCATCATGAGTACTAGTGCCAGGAGGACAAGGACGTAGTCTAAACCAAGGACTTGATCCTGCTCGGCGGCAAGAGTGGGATTGTCATTCTTCCAGCCGGAATGACGCAGGGTTACTACTTCTATCCACCGATGGGAGGTTATTAGACTGGTGTGTCGCCAAAGCTGTTTGCCGACTTACTGTCTAAGATCAAACGAGATAATAGCTCTGCCAGTCCCTCATTTTCGTTCTCTCGCCCTTGGGTGAAAGTTCTAAGAATCCACCTGGCTACTTTTTCCCTCACTTCAAACATTAATCAAAGGAAAATCCACGTGCCAACCCCCCAACTCACCTATAGGGTCTTTGCAGAGAAGTGATATGAGCTTCGCGGCTGGCGTCCTCAGAGATCGTATCTCTAAGAGAGGCAGTAGTCGCGCGCGATACCCTCTCACTCTTCTCAAGAATAATTCTGCGGGAATGATCATCAGTGAAGATCTTTGGCCTCCAGGTGTTCGAGAGACCACCTTCGCGTTTACAGACGTCAACGAGCACCTCAAGACATTGGGGGCGCAAGTCGTAGTCGTGGCTATCAATAGCCAGCATAACAAGCTCGTCAATGATGGATACGAAATCATGTGTGCTCCACGGTGGCCCTACTTTTACAAGCTGTCAGGGAAGATAGACAGAGAGCAGGATGCTTCTTACCATTGTTGCCCCGCTCCTGGCAGCCTGCAGCGACAAGCTCGATGACCACTTGACGATGGTGCCAACGTCCATCCTTCAGTATACGGATGGCATCCGTTGCCGCGAAGGGAAAGTCCTTCTGGCTCATATTGGCGATATGTCCTGGGATATTAGTCACATACAAATAGTTTCGTCTGACAGTCTTTAGCAAGACTTACTATCAGAGAATATATCGCGCACGACCCTCTTAGCGTCTGTGTTGCCAAGATTAGGGATGATATCCGGTAGGCAGGCAAGTATCGCAATTTTTACTTCTAGATGTTATTGCTCTCGCTGTGAGTAATCACTTCAGACAGAAGAGTAGGTGGCACCTCTGAGATTTATATCCGGCATGCTTGCGTAGATTTTGTGCTTGATATTTCCTTTCTCTGGCAACCCTCGTAGGAAACTGAGAATTCGGAGAGTCTCCTCTTCGAGTGCATGGCGCTCAGGTGTGATGGGCTTGTCGCGCTCTACGAGCAGAAGCGATATGCTGGCGAAAGCTTGGTCACGTTGACGTGGACGGCCTGGCTTGGGCCTGAGTGCATCACAGAACATGATTTCCAGCTGTTCGAGGTCCTTGTTGCCAACTGTATCCCATGATGTCAGGGACTCGGAGGAGTCAAAGGGAGCTGGAATATACTCACACTTCCGTGTGGCTAGTTTCTGGAGAGCCCTAGAGCGCAATCGGTCTTGGGCTTCTCCGTCATGAGTCTCCTGCTTTTGGGATATGAAGTGGATCACTGTCAGAGGCAGCAGTTAGGTTTTTGGGCGAGATTTAGTCACGCTGGAATGCCTACGTTGTTGTACGCTGCACAAATCATTCTCAACTAAAGCCAGCTGGACTCTAAGTTGTACGTGTTTATCGGCGTCTGGTCCTTTGCTCGAAGTTGACGTCTCTGCGCCAACCTCACCGAATAGCTTCTTCATATTCTCCTCGACCCATTCCTTGCACTTGGTATCTTCTGCAAGTTGAGTCAGCGATCATAACCGGACAGTGGAGGCTCAAAGCGATTGCGCACTGGGGTAGCTTCTGCGAAGGTAAGCAAGAGCTTCAACTGCTGTGCAGCGGACCTCCACGGTTTTGCTCTGGCATAGCAAGTATCCAATTCGTGCTAAAATGGGATCCTCTGGTGCACCTGAAAGATATAAGTACGAGACATCAAACAGTAGCATTGACTTACCCATCGACGGGGCCGTGACGCATCGTATCCAAGCTTTCTGAACCTCCGCGTCGGTGGCCTGCGCTACCATGTTGTCATTGGTAATCGCAGAAACATCGCGTCTGCGGATTTTTCGGTCTGGATGAACTTAGCTTATGCAGATGGATTGGGTAACTAAGCACTCACCTCGCACAATCGTATCATAAACCGAAAGGGCGATGGCTTGAATTCTAGGTCCAACCTCACCATTGAGGATGATTTTGCAAAGTTTATCCTCAGGGTGTTCCCTGTCCACTTCAGGAGAGCTTGAACGATCTGCAGAGCTCGAGCTAGATGGAAATTTTTGTTCGCAGATGCTCAAGAAGTGTCGAACGAGAACGGGATGCAGTCCATGGGAGGGGTTCATGGCGGTCAGTGCTCGCATGAGACTAGATATCAGGTCGATCTTGATATCGCTGTCGCGCTCCTTTTGCGCTACGATTCGATCTAGGGAATCCAGGATTCTATTCCGTGCTGTCGTGAAAGGTGTTATGTTGGCTGGATCTACTTAACCTCAGAGGCATTTCACACACACCATGCGATCGGCACGCACCAGAATCTGCGTCAGAGCTACTCGCGGATTCGCCACTACTCCCATGTAGCTGGTCAGCATCCCCTTGGCCTGCTAAATGTAAATGATGCCTGGTTAAGCGATGAGGAACACTGTTGCTGACCTTGTGCTGCGAGTCGCTCAAGGAGGTCGATCCAATATATGGTTGACTCCACAGCATCCGCTCGGGTCACGAATTTATCGACGTCAATGCGAGCAATTTTTTCCTCCAGTAAGTGACCGAAGTTTTGGGCTGACACGAGATAAAGGCGGTCAACGAGGTCTCCGAACAAGGAGGCAGAAAACCCTCACCAATGTGGGGCGTCGCAGCCCATTTCTGGAAGATCCGCAGGAACCAAGCCCGCTGTGTACGGGGACAATCGCCACGACCACAGATCGTCGTCTTGCAACTCTCGCCGTAGGTGTTGCAATTCCCCCGACAGTTCAAAGCGAAGTGAATGACAGATTCGAGGCAATGCTCAAAAATGTTCAAGCCAAGTCGCACTGGTGGGTTCAAGATGCGTGGAGTCAGTTGTGGCGGTTAGCTTGAGCAAAGCGGCTTACTATCGTGAAATTGGTCTAGTTCCTCTATGACGATCAATGCTTGCGACGTTACTACACCCTTTCTAGCTTCGTGCGGAATCTGATCTCGCAGAGCTTGTTGAATGATTCCCTTCAGCCTTTCGCTGCTAAGACCTATGATTATGATGCGTTAAATATACGGGCGCTTATTGGTAGATGCATAGACGGTACCAGATGAGGGATTGTCGATGTAAGCTTTGAGGCACGACCTGCCTGCTTTCCGGATCCGTGCATGGCAACTAGTGATTGTCAAAGGCACGATGACGGAGACCATCAGGTCCATTGGACTGTCGATCCATGGCACTGAAAAAGTTTAGAGACCCCGCTACAAGGTGGTTTAGACTGTGTGTGAACGTACACAGCGATGGAACTTGTTCAAGCAAGACATGTTCCAGGTCGTCTAGTCGTCCGCTTTCCCAGTCTCTCAACGGTTTGCCTGTATAGTGACCAAAGATTAACCTTCACGGATATCGGGTCAGGCGAGAGGAGGCGCACTGATAATAAAGTTGGAAGTCTGCTGTCTTTCTTGGGAGTCGGTGAAACACCATTGGTACTTTCTGGACACACTTTTATGCATCTTGCTGAGGCTTTCTCTGCATTGATCTCGAACCCCCTTGTCCTCGTCGTTGAGTGCCATGTGCAACAGCGCCGACTGGAGAGCTTTGAGGAAGATTCGTGAGGATTCGCACCTGGTAGAGATAAAGCACTGACCTGGATTTTCGCAGCTCGGTGTATCTTCAATCAAGGCATGGATGGTATGAACTTCCCGCTTTCTGATAGATGGGTCACAGTGTAGGAAAGCAACTGCCAGGTCTACGACTGTTCCGACTGGGAAAGCACTTTCTTTGCTGCCTTCATGAGTTCCTATTGCACCAACCCGTTAGTAGCGGGGCCACTACAATATTGAGGTGACCTACCAGCGAATCCGAATCGATCATATTGGAAGTCTTTCAAATGCTGCCAGAGAATTGTCTCGCATTTGGAAACTGCAAATTTCGTTTCATCTTGTGAAGCAAGCAAGAATCGTCGAAGTGGGACTCACCAAGCAAGCCAAATGATTGGCGGAGCTGCTTCTCCCCCTGCATTGACACTTCGTTTCGAGGAGCGCTATCCTGCCATTCACTCGTTTGTCCCCTATGTGCCGCTGAAGGAGGCAGTGCGAAACGTGAGATAAGACTCGAGCTCCAAATTTACGACCTTTACGCACCATAAACTGTTGATAGACAAAGTGAAAGAAGGCAGGTGTCTTGGAGGCGTGGCACAAGATGAGAGTCAGCCCAGATACCGCAGCAGGCTGCCAGCGCAAAGTTCAGGCGTTGCATACTATGCATTGAGTGTTTGTGAATGATTTCCCATGAGAGGTCCTCCGTTTCTTCGGCGTGGAAGTCGCGTGGTTCTGTCAGATCCAAGAATACGTTGGCACGAATGCTAAAGACAAGGGGCCTCACTGCCTCCGGCAAAGTGTTCCACCTCCCAAGGAAGTCACAAACAAAGTCTTCCAACACTCGGGAAAGTTTGCGCGAGGTCTCGCTATGGGCTGTCTGGCGATTCTTCCAGGCGCGGAAAGCGAGGAGCGCCTTGAGGTGGTTTCGAAGTGTGTGGTCTCGCATCTGTTCGTTTTCCAGATGTGCAGACGGTTCCATGCATGTCTTGATTCGCTCTATGCTCCTTTCTGCAACACCATGCTGAATGAAGTACGCCAGCCATTCGTCAGGAAGAGGCGTTATCTCAATGACAGCGGTGTCGACGTAGAGCGGGTTGGAGGACGATAGAATGTGTCTCCGGCAGATGACTGCCAACACATTATCCTTATCCTTCTTCTCCTCAAAGGCGAAGGTATGGGGTCCCCCGGGAAGATATGCGTCCTTGTCGATGTCATGCCGAGGCGAGTGGTCATAGACGAGCTCGTTAATGCCGACCAAGAGGTCAGTCAACGGCGTGTTGAGGGGGAGAAGGACCCTCTGGTTCCAGATGGAGAGCAGGGTCAACCCGATATAAACAATGATTCCCAGTGCGACTAGGACAAGACAAAACCACCCTATAGTCGGGTTATCGCTGTGAGCCTGAAGTCCAAAGCCGGCGGCAAAGAGTAACAGTGAGATGTGCAGAAGAAGTGGCATGGTGGCAATGACCCGCTCCAAATACCAGCGCCGGAGATCAAGGACCCAGCGCTTATATGCATCACCTGCTTCCTGTTGCCTTGTCGGCGTTGCGAATTTCACAAACCAAGACTTGGCAATGCCTCCTAGGATGGTGGCAAACAGGGTTAGCAGGAGGCTCGTGAACCATAAGCCGTTGATCAATGCGACCAGAGGCTCGGTGGTGAACTTGGCGGGAGTTTCTCTCTGAAGGTGACTCCGTATATCGGCCAAAATAAAACGATCGGCGTCGGGTGTGAGTTCTGAGCGAGAATCGACGATGAAAGAGGCTAGAACGGCGCCAAATAGTCCAGCCTAATATTTTCATAGTATCAGAAGCCATGCCGCCGACAGCACAAGAGGAAACTTACGAAAATAAGCAGCGAGTCTATCGCAGTTTGGCATAAATCCACACTGGCCTTTGCCTCTGCAGTAGCACCCTCGAGGTAGAGGCGCCACAGAGGCGAATGGTCGCCGAAGAGCGGTACCTTGTCCGTGTTTGGAGCCTTCTCCTTGGGCATCCCATCCTTTGCGTGGGGGCCGTTATTGTGGACAGTAGGCAAGATCTCGATCACATTTTTGGGATTGCCGTCAGGCTAAAATGAGGAGAGTTCATGAGCTGGGCGATGTTGTGGGAGTCCATCACATACCTTTAGTACAGGATGATGGAATAAGCGACGGATCCTTTGAAAAAGAACCATAATGCAGAAGGTTAGTCTAAGGATACAGGTAGAACGAAAAGTTTCTTATAGCAGACGAACAGGATCTGTTATAATGCGACCCGCTGGGCGATTTACATGCGATCTTCCTACGGCGGTTGAAGCGGGGAAGCGTGCTAAAAATGGGATCTAAATGTTTGGCTATGCACAGGGCGGTCCATGGCCAGAATGTGGCATCCTTCAGGAAGGATGGCCCAAAACAGCAAACTATGGAAGAATATGGGCCGCCAAATACAAATGTAAGGCTGACCCCCATTCAATAAGGGATCCATCATTCATTCAAGGTTTTCATTAAATCGTAGAAGGGGAAGCATAGCGCTCAATGTCAAAGGAAGCCCTAAACGTTAACGCAAAAGCGCCCATGCCCGCTGTCATGTACAGCGCAGCAACACTTCAAATACGCAAACATAAAGATCATGCCCCACAATTCCGTGTGGATCGCTCAAGGGACCGGGCATAAAGTGTAAGTTTGAACCCTACTGGAAATTTTAAACAGAGTTAAGCGCCCAGCTGCAAGCGCTCGCGAGATGGTCGGCAAGGTCTAGTAGCAAGTCCAGCTAAGCGCCGTCCACTCCACAAGCAAGTATCGCAAACGCTGAGTTGAAAGGAAGGCACTTCTTGGTCCGCTGAGCACGGTGAAATAGATGTGGTTGTAAAAAAAGAGGACAAAGGGGGAAAAGCAAAGGTGAGGCCTCGCCGAATTTGTGAGTCATTTCTCGTTTCACGCTTTCAGGGAGTTTCAGGGCCTGTAACATTCCTGGAGGCCAGATACGTGTTTTCAAGCTCTGGCATGACCATCCTCATATGACAAACACCACTTAGACTGGAAAGGGATCCTCTTACCTTACGAGATTCGAACCCGCGCCTGAATCAAATTGGATACATTGGGATCCACAGTACCTGAATTCAGATCTTCCGATATCATGGAGCGGTCAATCATAAGCACCGGTTCTCGCTATCACCGTGCGCTAATGTGATCAGACCGACAGAGCTAATTTGAGAGGTCATTTTTTGATCAAGTAGCGCCATCTGCTTCCCATTACAGGGTGCGACTTCAGTTAGATAGACACCGATCTTGAAGGTGACACTGCCATGAAACGCGAATGATTCATAGGGCAAGAAGCATGAGCACCCGGCGGGGACGTACGTAGCGTGTGGCTGGGAGCCCAGTTGGAGGGAGACCTCAGAGTGTGGGTAGTAGGTTCTAGGCGAGCGATGTGGTGGATGAGGTTGTTGATCTTTGAGTGTGGCGACGAGGAGCAAGGGACTAGGATTGGGTACGACTGCGACTACTGTCATTGTTGCTTGACTGGTGGCTAGAAAGAGGTTCAGGAACGGTCATGTACTGGATGTTCGTATGTGGCATTTGCTGAATGTTTCTTATCTCCAAAATATGGTGCGGATTGGATCTCTTGATGTGAGCTTTGACGGGAGTACCCCCCAGTCGTGCTAGCGATACTCGTGCATCATGGAAAATCGAGCGCCATGTTGCGCTACCAGATCTACCATTGGCGAACCAACTCAAGCAAGGCCATCGTTTTAGCCAGCCTTCTGCTTGGTTCGTCTGGTTCCAGACATCCTGCTTCAACGGGGTTCATAAAGGTCAAGTATGTACCCACTATTCAAGGCGAAAACGACATCTCGGGACTGGGATGGTAATCGTCATATTTTGGCCATAGTAATTGCGTGTCTAGTGCCGACAGTGTAACAAGTAGTTGTGATGCGAGGCCGCTGGGATATGGAGGCTAATACGTGGTTCTTCGAGAATGTGTAGGGCGATTGGGATGTGCGAGATGGGGTTGAATATCCTCTGCGATAGGTTGATGCTCCCGAAGCTTCAATTGCAACTGCATTTCGGCTTCCCACCTCTTGAGCTCTTGACCAGTGACATGTTTGCCGAACATCATGGAGAAGAACCAGTCGGTTAGGGCCCGGGGTATCTCAAGATGGTCTGGGTCCAACTTGCGACGGTGATAATTGCCCCAAAGCGCCGACGCAAGTTGATATTGAAAGGCATGGAGAGGAGGAGGTCGCATCATGAGCACTGGTGCCAAGAGGATAAGGGCATAGTCCAGAGCTAGGGCGCTGTCCTGCTCTGCAGTTGGAGCGGGAGGGTCCATATTACGACGAAATCCGACCACATCTGTTTGTGCAAAGTTCACCAGGAGAATTAGAGGTGCCTCCAAAGGTGCCTGCTGACTTACCGTCCAAGAATAGGCAAGATAATAGCTCTGCCAGCCCCTCCATCTCATTCTCGCGCCCTTGTGTAAAGGTCCTAAGGATCCACCTGGCCACTTTTGCCCTCACTTCGGAGTGTCAGCCCACAGAACCTGTTCCATCTCGGCACCGTTCCTCACCTATAGTGTCTTTACAGAGTAGTGATATGACCTTCCCGGCTGGCGTCCTGAGAGACCGTGTCTCTAACAGAGGTAGTAATCGCGCGCGATAGCCTCTTACTCTGCGGAGGAATAGTTCTAGTGAGAAGGTGTCAGTACTGAACCAAATCCTCTCAATGTGCGAGATACAACCTTCACGTTTACAGACGATGAAAAGCAGTTCAAGGCACAGGGGCCGTAGATCGTAGTCCTTACTTTCAATGGCCAGCGTCACAAGCTCGTCAATGATGGACACGAAGTCGTTCGGGCTCCATGGTGGTCCTGCATCCTGCCCGTCAAGGACGATACACCGAAAGTAGAGGCTTTGAGTGCTTACCTGTATGGCGAAGTTCCTGGTAGCTTGCAGTAATCAGCTCTATGACTATTTTGCATTGATGCCAGCGTCCTTCCTTCAGGATTCGGATTGCATCTGCAGCTGCAAAGGGAAAATCTTTCTGACTCAGGCCGGCGATGTTACCTGGAAGTGGTTGAAGGCAACATGGCTAATTTTCGGTTGAGAGACTTACGGTCGGAGAAGATATCGCAAACGACCCTTTTAGCGTCGGCATTGCTGAGATGTGGGATGACGTCCGGCAAGCAGGCAAGTATCGCAGTCTTCAGTTCTGGTAATGCCGCGAATCCCAGCCACTGAGATATAAGATGATGCACTACCTTTGAGATTGATATCCGGCATGCTCATGTAGATCTTGTCCTTGATATTTCCTTTCTCTGGTAGCCCTCTTAGGAATCCGAGAATCCGACGAGCCTCCTCTTCCAGCCCATTACGCTCGGATGTGGTGATTTTCTCACGCGCTACGAATAGAAATACCAAGTTTGTGAACTCTTGTTCACGTTGGCGCGAACGGCCTGAGCTAGGCTTGAGTGCATCACAGAAAATGCTTTTTATCTGCTGGAGTTCCTTGGCGTATACTGTCTCCCTTTGTTTCAGAACGAGCCCAAGTGTGCTGACATACACTCACGCTTTTGCCCAGCTAGACTCTGGAGAGCCCTCGTCCGCAATCGATCTTGGGCGTCAGCCTCGCGATGATTGTTCTTGTAAGATACCAGCTGGATCACTGTGGGTGGGAGAGATGAGATTCAAACGAGCCCTATTCATGCCAAGATCCCTACATTTTTGGGTATCGCACAAGTCATTCTCGACAAGAGCCAGTTGTACCCTGAGTGGTGTCGGTGTGGCTTTCCCGTCGTTATTCGCCTTGCTCGGAGTGGGTTTCTCCTGGCCAACGCCGTCAGAGAGAAGTTTTTTCAAGTTGCTCTCTACCCAGTTCTTGCACTGGAGATCTTCTGTCCGCTAGGTCAGCGATCATGACTGATGGGATGTAAATGTTACTGCGCACGGGGGTAGCCTTTCTTAAAGAAAGCTAGGGCTTCAACGGCAGTGCAGCGGACCTCCATTGCTCCCTCGATCAGCAAGTATTCAAGCCGTTCTAATACGGTCTGTTCCGGGACGCCTGAAAGACATGATAAATCGACTGCAACGCAGTATCATGTTGTGGCTTTACTTACCCATGGAAGGGGCTGAGACACATCTTATCCAAGCTTTTTGTACCTCCGGGTCGTTGTCCTGTACGACGGCGTTATCGCTGGTAATGATAGAAACATCACGTTTGCGAATTTTCCGCTCTACAGTGGAAGTCAGTCATGCGTAGCCGAGGAGTTTAAGTGGCCCACCTCGAACAATGGTATTGTAGGCCGAAAGGGCGATAGCTCGAATTTTGACTTCGGTTGAACGGCTAATGATAATATCCCGAAGCACATCCTCAGGGTGTTCGTCCTCGTGGTGTTGAATCCCGCCCCCGGGAGACTTGGGAATATCTGCAGGGGTTGATCCATGCCCGGATCTCTGCTTGCATATGTCTAAACAGTGACGAGAGACAATGGAGTGCAGTTCATGAGAGAGGCTCAGGGGAACAAGGGCTTGCATGAGCCTCGATATTAGGTCGATTGCTGGTTCGCTTTCTTGCCCCTTTGACTGCATCCTTTGTTCCAAGGCATCAAGGATAAAATTCCGCGCCCTCTTGAATGGCGATACATTCGCTGGAACCGTTCTTAGAGGCATCCTACACGCGTAGCATGATAGAGGACGTACCAGAACCTACATCGAAGCTCGCAGTCCGCTCGATTTCGCCACTACTTCTCGGTGGCTGAATGGCAGCGTTCCCTTTATCTGGCTTATAATGAGCACTAATATACGAGGTAGAAGCATAGGTTCCAACCTTTTACTGCAAGGTACCGGAGAAGGTCGATCCAATAGATGGCTATATCAATGGCATCCTTCTGAGCCACGAACTTGTCGGCAGGGACACGTGTAATCTTCTCTTCTAACAGCTGACCGAAATTTGCAGCTGACCGGAGGTAAATTAAGGAGCGGAGACACAGATTTGTGAAGCCCTCACCAGTGCGTGTATTCGCAGCCCATTTCTCGAAAATGGTCGAGAATCGTGTGCGTTGCGCACTTGGACAGTCACCATTGGGACAGATCGCATTGCAGCTCTCGCTGCAGAGGCTGCAATTGCCGCGACAGTTCAAAGCAATGTCAACGGCAGATGGAAGGCATTCGTCCACGGCATTCAGACCAAGCCCCACTGATAGGATTCAATAAATCGTAGCGATCAATTTAAGCAAGGGACTCACTATCATCGAATTTGTCCAATTCCTCCAGTACCCTCAACGCATCTGGCATCACTGCACCCTTTTTTGGTTCTTCCGAAACCCGATCCCGTAAAGCTTGTCGGACGTATGCCTTCAGTTTCTCTTTATCTGTGTCTAAGAGGCACAATATGTCAAGGAATGGAAATGAAGGGCAGACGGAGAGAAATACCCGAAGAAAGTTCATCGAAGCATGCTTTGAGGCACAACCTCCCTGCATCCCGTATCCTTGTATGTGGACTCATGATTGTCAGAGGTAAGATAACATTCACGAGAAGCTCCATCGGGGTGTCAATCCATTTCACTGTAAAAGGTGAGAAGCCTCGCCACAAAGTGGTTGCTGTGTCTACAAACGTACATAGAGGTGGGATTTGGTGGATCAGAACATGCTTCAGGTCGTCCAATTGCTCGTTTTCCCAGTCTTTCAGAGGGGTGCCTGTGCGGTGTTCAAAATAACTGCCACGTAACTCGAGTCAAGGGAACAAGGACGCACTGATAACGACTTGAAAGTAGTTGTTATTTGGTCTTTCAAGAGAGTCGGTGAAGCTCCATCGATATTTTGTTGTTCCATTGCCATACATCTTGTTGAGACAATCTCTGCATGTCTCCCGGACGTCTTTGTCGTCGTCATTGAGCGCCATGTGCAGTAGTGCTGACTGAAAAGGAAGGTAGTGCTCTTGTACGAGAAAGTCTCATTAGTCGTGATTACCATGTGGTGGAAGGAGTCACTGACCTGCATGCCCGTCCCGCGATAAATGCTCGATCAGTGCGTGTGCATTCTTGACTTCCCGCTTTCTGATGGACGGGTCGCGGTGGACGAAAGCAACTGCCAGATCAACGACTGTCCCCACCGGGAACGCACTTTCTTTGCTGCCTTCATGAGTTCCTAAGATGACAGCACATTAAGGGCCGTCGACTTCAAGGCTAAATAAATTAATGGAACTCACCAGCAAAGCCAAACCGATCATAGTGAAAGTCTTTCAAATGCTGCAAGAGGATCTTTTCGCACTTGAAAACTGATTTTTAAAGAAATCTTGTTGAGCAGGCGAGCATGATAAACGTCGCTGTCGAGGGCAGGCTCACCGATCAAGCCAAATGATTGACGTAGCTGAGTCTTCCCCTGAATTCTCACTACATCCCGAGAATTCTCGTCTTGCCATTCACTTGTTTGACCACTGTGCACAGCTGTGAAAGGTGTGAGACATGGGGTAGAGTCCGAGGATAAAACTGCATACTGAACACGGTGGAGAGACAGAGGGAAAGGAGGCATGTTTCTTGGAGACGCGGAACCTTACGAGAGTCGGCCCAGATGCCGCAGCAGGCGGCCAGCGCGAAGGTGAGCCGTTGCGAGCTGTGTGCTGAGTGCTTGTGTATGATTTCCCACGACAGGTCTTCCGTCTCTTCAGCGTGGAAGTCGAGGGGCCCGGGGTCCTTCACGTCCGGGAAAACGCTAGCACGAATGCCGAATACAAGGGGCCTCACTGCTTCTGGCAAAGTGTTCCACCTCCCCAGGAACCCACACACAAAGCCTTCCAGTGCTTGAGAAAGCTTCCGTGTGGTTTCGGTATCTCCTGCTAGTTTCTGGCGTTCATTCCAAGCGCGGAAAGCGATTAACGCCTTGAGGTGATTTCGCAGCGTGTGGTCTCGCATCTGTTCGTCTTCCGGACGTGCAGAGGTTTCCATGCAGGTCTTGATACGCTCCATACTCCTTTCTGCGACACCGTGCTGGATGAAATAAGCCAGCCAGTGGTCAGGAAGCGGCAATATCTCAATAACGGCCGTGTCGACGTGGAGTGGATTGGAGGACCACAAGATGTGTTTCTGGCAGATGAGTGCCAACACATTATCCTTATCCTTCTCCTCATCAAAAGTGAACGTCTGGGGTCCCCCAGGAAGATAAGGGTCTTTGTCGATGGCATGCTGAGGTGAGTGGTGATGGACAAGCTCGTTGATCCCGACCAGCAGATCGGTCAACGGCGTGTTCAGTGGAAGAAGGACCCTCTGGTTCCAAATGGAGAGCATAGTCAATACGACGTAAACAATAATTCCCAGTGCGACCAGGGCAAGAGTGTACCACCCTAAAGTTGGGTTATCGCCATGAGCCTGGAGTCCAAAGCCGGCAGCAAATAGCAAGAGCGACATATGGAGGACGAGGGGCATGATGGCGATGACTCGCTCCAGATACCAGCGCCGAAGATCGAGCACCCAGCGCCTGTATGCATCATCTGCTTCCTGTTGCCTCGTCGGAGTCGCAAATTTCATGAACCAAGACTTGGCTATACCTCCGAGGATGGCAGCAAACAAGGTGAGCAGCAGGCTAGTAAACCACAGGCCATTGATCCATGCAATTAGGGGATCAGGGGTATACTCGGCTGGAGCTCCGCTCTGAAGGAGGCTCCGTATATCCGCCAAGATGAACTGGTCAGCATCGGGCGTGAGCTTTGAGCTGGAATCAACGATGAAAGAGGCCAGAACAGAGCCGAACAGTCCAGCCTGACGATTGCGTAGCGTCAGAAACACGTCAGTAGCACAAACAGCAACTTACAAAAATAAGAAGCGAATCAATGGCAGTTTGGCATAGATCTGCGCTAGCCTTTGCCTCTGCTGAGGCACCTTCAAGATAGAGGCGCCACATGGGCGAATGTTCACTGAAGAACGCGGGTGGATTTCCCGTGTTTGTATCCTTGTCCTTGGTCGTCGTATCTTTTGCTTGAGGGTTGTTATTGTCGGCAGTGATAGGCAACACCTGAGTCACATTGCGAAGATTGCCTCTGGGCTGGTAAGAGGCGAGTCAGGAGAGCTGAGCGATGTTTTGAAAGAAGACCACTGACTTGGCTTCCGGGAAGGTGAAGTAAACGACGGATGTTCTGAAGAAGACCCATAGCGGGCAGGTTGGAATGCTGTTGATGGAATCTCCTACTGGAAAGACGGTGACATGGGCAGGATCTTTTATAATGACGCGGGTTGGATGACTTGCATGCCTTTCCAGCTGTGGCCGAAGCCAAGAGGTGTGTTACAGCTTGGAAAGATGGCGTAGGTTATGCACGAGGCAGCTGCAAGGTTCACGTCTTTGGTATATTTCAGGGAAGGCAGACCCAAGACAGCGAATTGGAGAAGAATGTGGAGCTGAGCAAGGTCGACATAAGCTTGACACCCATATACAAAGTGATCTATCTATCATTCATTGAAGGACTCCATTGTATAGAAAGAAGGTTATCGCTTACCGCCTGGTAGACTGGGAGGCGAATAACAGCGCGCTTTGTCAAAAGAAGCAAGGAACGCGGTACGTGGAAGGCGTCCATGTCCCCTGTCATGTGCAGCCAGCAGCAGTTTGCAGCAGTTCGAAACGTGAAACTGCGACAAAGCTCAAGAAGGCTGCGTGAAGAATTGGGTCTAGAGGGTAAGTTGGAGCCCTGCCACTTGGGCGTTTAAAGGTATGTCGGTAAACGTTCAGCCACTCGAAGCGCCTGTCAGATCGTCGGCATGATCCGACATGACTTTCGCACGGATCAGAATAAGCGCCCTTCCTCACCCAAGAGCACAGTGACCATGGATGTCACTAGATATCGTCAAAGATGGCGGGAAAGCGGCGCAGTGCACGCGATGTGAGCTTGGATGTTGTCTTTTTCCGTTTCATGCCTTCAGTCCTCCCAGTGGCATTTTTGTGTTCGGTATGCATAATGCGCACGAATGGCTAACAGGCTACCGAATAATCCAGAAGCATTCATTCTCGGTAATGATGTATCTGAAAAAGAAACCCCTTCAGTTCGTGAGATCTGAAGCAGTATTAGATCGAACTAGATACTTTGGGAGTCTTTCAAGTGAGATAATTGCGAGGGCCTCCATTCACTATACTTAATTTCAGTATTTCATCTCTATTACCGTGTTACTGAGATCAGATACCGATAGGAGTCCTAAGGAGGGTATATTTTGCAGATCGAATAACACCATCTACTTCCGGTCACAGGGCCGGTGCCCACGACTTGAGCGGCACCGTGAAGTGCGAGCAGGGCCAACACGGAGCGCGCTCACTACACGCTTTCTTACTCGCTCTTGCAGCGTGTTATCCGCATGCATGATGGGGTTTGACACCTAGGGAGGAACTTACAGGTGGATGATGCTGCAATCAGTACAGATCTAGAGGCAGCCGGTCGCGGTAGCGGCTCTCTGAATTCCGTCCATCCTCTAACGAGACAAGTGCTGATATGAAAGAGGAAACCCTTCCTTCATTTTAATTCACTTATGGGAACCCTGCTCATACACCCCGCTAATGATATCAGATAGAAGCGAGACAGATTGGCGGCTTCAGAGCATGTTAGTAACGTTCAAGCTTGGAAAGTAAGGATGGGGCAATCATATGCTCGGGGGAGCTACGGAGCAGGCCATTCGACCTTGATCTACTGGATCTCTATAGGGCACGCATGCCAAGCATGTTATCGAAACGTCTGTTTTCCAAACTCTTCTCCAGCCAAAGAGTAACGCCTCCTTAACTCCGCCAATAGGGGTGGACTTCCTTAAACGGGAAGGGTTTGCATCACTTCCAAAGTTCCAATCTTCTTCTGCCTCACCCACGTTCTGCTTACCTTGTAGCCGCTGCGATGCCTAAAGATCTTCCCGGGTTTTACTGGGACTCTGAAAAGAATCGTTACTTTCCTTTGTCTTCCAGACCTGCTGCTGCGACGAACACAAGTTCATTCCCAGGATCAGCATCCTCGATTCCTAGTGCTGGCACTAGATCCTCAAAGTCCCGGTCTTCGAGGGCGGTCGAGGATCCGGACGGCGAACCACTTGGTCCACCTAGAGGGCTAAAGCGCAGGCGAGGACATAGCAACGTCTTCAGTCTCAATCAACGAATCATTTCTTCGAGCTGGAACTGGGCAGAAACGGAAAGACTGAGAAGGTACGTCAGAGTACCATGGCAAAAGATAACGGGTCTTCTCATATACTCAGATAGATGCATAACCTCCCAAAATGTCATGTCGACCACCAAGGTTTCTCGGTGGGACGTACCCACCTTTGGCCGTATCACAGCCTTTTGCGTGCGTCGCAATTGAACTTTGCTTGAAAGTGGTCCATGGTGAGACGACCTTTGTTCAGACATTCCCTGGCGAAACAAGGGATCCATGGTCGGGAGATCGATGGAACATTGTGGGGGATAATATGGGTTGGCTGATGCGAAGCAACACTTCGCAAGGCGTCCTGCTACCCGAGCAGGAAAATGGGGTTCAGCAATCGAGCTGGCTACCTTGGTCTACTGAACTGAATCTCCAACCGTCGGGTACTATCTCGTCAATATCCATGTCCGGTTCTCGATGGGTGTGCGTTTCGACGTCTTAGAGAAGAATCCCTTCACTAACACCCTTCCATTCATAGCGCAACCGGCTCAGGGAACGCACCCAGGATCGTATTCTCGGATATTCGACAACTCGAGCGCGTTCAAAAGTCCTTCGCCTCCTCCCTCTCATACTAACATAACCTTCACATAGCCATATGTGCATCATCACCCTACCTAAAGTCAGAGACCTCTGGGCATCTCACCTACGAGGCCAACAGCTAGTGCTCGGAGGCCAATCAAAGGCGCTATACCTTCCCGACCTGGACCACTCCTCCTCGCCAAGCTTCCTGCACACTGACGGAGACATTTTCTGTGTTACACAGGATGAGCACCTCATTTACACTGGGTCCCGCCATGGGACTGTCCATCGTTTTGACAAGCGAGTAGGGTTCCACCGAAAAGGCCAGGTATTGCTGGAAGGGCGCTACGGGAACCAGGCGACGCCTCAGGCTGGGTCGAGGAGCCACATGTATCGAAGAACTCCTGCGCTCCAGTTGACGCTCACTTCAGAGTCGAATTCAACAAGGACGTTGGAGTCTGGCCTTTTGGTCAGTCAGATGAACGGCGACGTGTGTATACATTCCCCTAGACTTTCGATTGAGCTGACGCGCAGGATAGCTCCAGCTCTTCGACTTACGGAGGCTCTCCTCTTCCGTAACTGAACCTGCAGTACGTTTTGTAGGCCATAGCAATTCCTACAGAAAGGATCTGGTGAGCACAGCATGTTGACGCGGCCTTGCTTCACAGACAGCTAATGGGAACGTCCCAGGGCATGGCCGTCGATCTGGAAAACGACTTCATTTACGCTGCCGGACAAGACCGTCGTGTTCGAGCCTGGCGCCTGAGCACTGGCGAACCTCTAGAGCCTTCTCCCCAGCCTTCCCTGTCTTCTCAAAATCACAGTACATCGTTACACAAATCAAACCCCTTCCTTGAAGAACACTACTGCGACTAGCGAGTAGATGTCTTACCGAGTAGCTTGTAGGCTTAACTGGTAGGTTAAAGTGATAGAGATTGAGGTAGCTACGAGCGTCCTTATATACATATTGCGTGTACTAATAATAGAGCAGTGTAAGCAGTCACATGTATGTATGAGTCAGTATGAGTCGGGAAGACGATAGAATGACGAATACTCTAGATGTCGCATAGCCTCATAAGAATATATCTAGGAGAGTCCGAGTCGGAGATAATCCGAGTCGGAGAGTCGCGAGAGTCGCGAGTCGAATCTAATCTACATAAGATAAGATCAACACTCCCCCTCAATGAGTGCATCTCCTAACGAGTGTACCCATTGGACTAAGACGAGTAGAACTCAAGTCCTAGTAATCCCCTGAAGTGTTCAAACTTCACTCGTCCCAACGGTTTGGTGAAGATGTCAGCGATGTTGTCGTTGGTATCGACACGCAAGACTTCGATGTCTCCATTCTCGATGAGTTCACGGATGTAGTGAAACTTGACATCGATATGTTTCATACGACGCTCCTGAATAGGATTGTTGCTGATGAAGATAGCACCATTGTTGTCGGAACAGATAGGGATTGGTACGATGATCGGCATGCCAAGCTCTTTGAACATGTGCTTGAACCACATCACCTGTCGACTACAGTCAGACACAGCCATGTATTCGGCTTCGGTGGAGGAATTAGCAACAGTTTTTTGAGCGTGCGAAATCCAGCTAATGCTAGCGTTTGCCAGCATCACCATGTTTCCAGTCGTAGATCGGCGTGCAACCAGATCTGCGGCGTGATCAGAGTCCGAGTAGGCGATCAATCCATTTTGGGATGCGCCATCAAGAACCAGAGCGTAGTCCATAGTTCCTCGGAGGTATCTGCATATGTACTTTGCCTTGCTGATGTGTTCCTCAGAAGGATTGGCTGCGAATTGAGACAGCTTGACAACAGCATAGGCGATATCTGGGCGAGTGCCCAGCATCAAGTAGAGCAGAGATCCAATGATCGACTGGAAGTAGTGGCGTCGTTTCGTATCGACAGGTCCAGTATGTTCGAGAGGCCTATAACCCTCGACCATAGGTGTGGGTGCCGGTCGGCAATCCTTCATATCAAAACGTTCCAGGACCGTGCCAAGGTAGGCAGATTGGTCCAGACGGATATTTTGTCCGTCACGTCTGATCCTCATTCGTAAGAACTCGGTTGGATTTTCGAAGTCTCGACATTCCCACTTGAGCTTGAACGCTTCTTTCTTGGCATTGACAAGTCTCTTGTTAGGACCCGCGAAAATGAGATCATCGACGTAGGCAATCATGATGACAAAGCCACCATGTCCATCCTGAAGGATGAAGATCCCGGTATCGGTCGATAGTCGTTTGAAGCCAAGAATCTTCATTGACTTTGCAAGTTCCATGTACCATGCACGGGACGCTTGCTTCAGACCATAGATAGCACGAAGGAGCCGGTACACCTTGTGCTCTTTGCCCTTCATGACAAAGCCTTCAGGTTGTCGCATGTAGATTTCCTCATCTAGTTTCCCATAGAGGAATGCGGTCTTGACATCGACTCCGGTGATGTGCCAATCCTTGAGAGCCGTGAGGGCTAACATGGTTCGGACTGATTCGAAACGAACCACCGGTGAGAAAATCTCATTGTAGTCAATGCCTTCGATTTCTTGGAAACCCTTGGCAACAAGTCGGGCGCGTTTACGACCGTCAGATTTGACGTCGAATACCCAGCGATTGGTAATCGCTTTGCGACCTTTGGGAAGATCGACCATTTCGAATACATTGCGTTCAGAGAGTGCCTTTAACTCATCTTTGCAAGCATCGATCCATCCTTTCTTCTCCTGCGGTGGCATCCGCAAGATGTCTTTAAACGTCCACTCGCGTGGAGCGCTATCGACAGAAGGAACTGGAGGCAAAACCGCTTTAGAAAGCAGGAAATGCATAAAATTTACTCCCCCTTCACGCGCTAAGCGTTCTAAGTCCCCAGGTATGTCAAAAGTAGAGTCAGAATCACTTTCGGACTCTGGAGTAGCAGGTATTGGCGCGGGAACACCTTTTTCTCTGCTTTCAGCACCTTGATTCGATCCAGATGGCCGTCTGTCATCTTTATCAAGTGCTTGTCTCCGATCCGTCTGATGCTTTTCTGTCGGAGTTTTATTTCTGTAGACATCGCCAGGCTGGGGCTTGGTTTGGATCCGATCCCGCGTAGATCTCCTAGGTGCATCACCTGGAGCGTCTCCCGGTGCAGGGTTCGGCGGGTGCTGGTCAGCTGGTTGTTCACCAACGTTCCGATCGTCGGCACGATCAGGACTGCTACCTCTTTTAGGGGTATGGGAGTTTTGGGATGGACGAGGAAGGGAATCATCGTCGTCATCATCATCTCCAGATTCAGATGGAGGTCCATCATTACCAAACGAGGAAGGTGGGTAATCTTCAACTCGTGGTTGGTCTCGAGGTTGTTTGGCGTCAGGACACCTTGGGAAGTGAAGTTCATCAAAGCGAGCGGTAGTCGCCTTGAATAGAACGTTCCTTGGCGATCTCATGAATAGATACGCCTTCATGCCTTCTGGGAATCCTAGGAAGATCATGTACTCCGACCGTGGAAGGAGCTTATTAGATCGTTGTTCCTTGGGAATATACACCCAGGCACCACATCCGAAGACTCTTAATTTAGAGACGTCCGGAGCTTCTCCTTCTACAGCCTCGTGTGGAGTAATCCAACCAAGACGCTTGAGAGGCGTCCGGTTATACACGTAAACAGCGTATAGAACGGAAAATTCCCACCATGATGGAGGTAGGCAAGCGTCGTGACGCATTGACTCAGCCTTCTCCATGATAGTGCGATTGAAGCGCTCAGCGCGTCCGTTCTGCTGATGCATATACGGAGCACTAATTGATAGCTTGATTCCTTTCGATTTGAAGAAACTTTTCAGTTCATCGTTGATGAATTCTCCACCACCATCCACCTGCCATTCTTCGATTTTCTCATAGTATATAGTTTCGACCATGGCAACGAAGTCTTTGATCGCTTGTATTGATCCACTCTTCTGACGAAGAAGGATACACGATCCACGACTCGTACAATCATCAAAGAAGGATATGAAATGTTTGAACTTGTGGTATGACTCGACGGAGAATTCTTTCAGATCCGAATGGATCTTCTGGAATCTGCGCTTCGCACGCTTGCTTGAAGCCGGGAACGGCTCAAGCGTCATCTTCCCTTGCGCGCAACCACGGCACAAAGGTTCATGTTTGGGAATTTCCACCATAGGTGGGAAGTTCGTGGTATGCTTTTTGGCTCGTTTGAGCACTTCCCGCGATGGATGACCAAAGCGTTTATGCATGACCTCGTAATCGACAGGTGGTCCAGAGACCTTCTGCACTTCGATCGGCGATCCATTGGAGTTCTTTACAGACACCCAATAAATCGTGTCGTCCGGATGAAGTGGATGACCCTTAATGAGATTTCTCCCATCAGAATCGTTGATACCCATGGATAGGGAATCGCCCCAAAGAGTAGTTTTGGGTTGACTCAAGAAAGTTCCTGTAGAGAACAATCGAGTCGATAGATTAGGTATGTGATATACTGGTTCGATGATAGATTCAACGTCTCGATCGTTACCATCAGCACCTTTGATAGTGTGAACCACTCGAAGTTTTCCAATTCCTTTTATGGACAGGGTAGTACCCTTGGAAGCGGTGTTAACCGATGGACTGTTCTTAATTACTTTGTAGTCGAACAAGTCCTCTTTCGAGGGGGGTAACGTGCATTGATGCCCCAGAGTCCATCATCCAGTGTATGAATGTCTCAAATTTCTTACAGGAGGCGCATTGCGCATCTTTACACTTAGCGGTATTCGATGAATCGTGAATCGAAACAATAGAGTTAATTGCACAGCAATACTCTAGGAATACATCGTCGTCTAGCATATTCATATCTAATTGAACAGGCTGTAGAGGCAACGAGTTAGCCAAGTGTTTCCTGGTAGAAACTGAACGGACGTACTTATCGTCGTCAAAGTGACCGGTCCTCAGAGCGTCCCAGTCCGGTAGGTAGACGGATGGTTTCGCATCTGAAAGGCGATCTGATCCATTACGATCTGGAGATTCGCCTCCCATCCCGTCGTCGGAGCCCCAGTCGGAGACTTCGTCATCGGGGTGGAGCGGGTCCTCCAGTTCTCCGTCGCGGATCCTCTCCCAGACTGTCTTGGGAGATCCGAAGAGCGAGTCTTCGACCGCGTCCAAACTCTCGAGTGCTGGGGGCTCGGCTTCGTCGCCGAGAGAGACGCTGTCGTCGTCTTCCCCCAAGGCATCGGTGTCAGAGAGTCCGTCCAGTGCTTGTGAGCCGTCCCCTTCCATAGGCAATCGAGATTGATGCACCATGGTTGGTTGGGGAACGTCGACCCCTTCTCCAGATCCACCGTGTGCCAGTGGGGGAGATGAGAGTCGGTGCAGAGGCGAGCTGGCCTCATGCACCTCAGGCTGTTCGGAGGGCTCGATCGATCGTTGACGTTTGGAAGGCCTGGGTGAACTGATGCGGTCAATAAGTGCTCGTTTCCGCTTGTCCGCCTCCTCGAATGATTTGAGGTGACGGGCGGTTTTTGGTAAATCGAGCTTACCGCAGTTCTTCCTGGCGCGTTCCACGTCGGGATAGCACGAGGTCTCCGTAGACGGAGCGTCCTTGGCTTTAGCAGCCGAGGTAGGGAGATGGGTAGATGGAGTGAGGATGGGACGTTGGACGATAGAAGGTCCGGACTTCACGAATGAGAGGACCGATACCTTGGCCTGGGGAGGCACATGCTCCTGGGGAGCGAGAGAGACGAGATGGTCGCCTAAGAAGGCGGCCTGTGTCGCGAAGTACGCGTCAGAAGACCTAAGCGAACGGAGGTGAACACCACACGGTGAACGAAGACGAGCAGATGAGACTCGAAGTCGATCGGCGACGACGAGATAAGATGCAGAGCGGGTAAGAGCGGAGGCGCCGAGAGGCGAGAGCAGGAACAGATGCGAGTTTAAGCGATGAATTGACGAAGAGGTCAAGCTGAGGAAATACAGAGCGTACTAGCTAGCTTATATACTTCTACAGAACATGTGCGTAGCCGCGATGAGTCCGAGATACGAGTAAGCAAGAAGATAATAGAATGACAAAGAGAGGCCCGAGGCCGCGCGAAGCTGCGTAAGGCAGCGTAGAGAAGAACAAGGGGAAGAATGGAAACCGCCCGAGGCCGAGCGAGGCTACGCGAGGCAGCGCGAAGAAGAAGGATACAATAGAAATGAGTCGGGGAGACGAATGAATAGAAGTATCAAAAGGCTGTGCATAAGGCAGCGCCTATAGCAGAGAAGAGTGAAATGTAACAAAGGGAGAACGAGGCAGCGTGCCATAGAGAAAGTGTCCATGCCGAGTCGGAGTCAAAGGGAAAATAGGGGTTAAAGCAATAAGATGAATGAAAGATCAAAAGATAAGATAAAACGAAAATAGGGGCGCGAGATAGGGGCTAGGGGCTGACCGTGTTCACGACATTACCCCCCTTCTAAGATTCATCGTCCTCGATGACCTAGATCTTGCGCGGGGCAGTTGGATGTAGGCGGTGGAATTCATTGATTTTGGCTCTTGAACGCTTGAGGTTTTCGGCTGGCTCCCAGGAGTTATGCGAATCGTTGTACCCAGCCCAACTGACAAAATACTGGAGTACCTTCTTTCTTCCTTGGTTGACGACTTGGCTGTTGAGGATGGATTCGACCTCGTACTCAACCTCGCCTTCGAGTTCGACAGGTTCGGGAGGAGGTGGTAGGATGCCGTTGACATCGTTTCCTTTCCAGCGAGAGAGCTTGTCGACGTGGAAGACAGGATGGATGCGGGAAAGACTGCGAGGGAGATCCAGTTTGTAGTCTAGTTCACCGATACGCTCAAGGACCTTGTAGGGTCCGAGCTGCATGTCGCCTAGTTTTCGAGCCGGGATTCTGACCTTGATGTCGCTTGAGTCAAGCCAAACATAGTCACCAATGTTGAAGTGATCTGCAGCCCGTTTACCTGCTTCAAAGGCGTCCTTCTGGTGTCCTTTTTCCAGTCGTAAGGCAGCGTCGACATCCTCTCAAGCATCCTTGAGGTGTTGAAGACGGTCATCAATGGGTAAGAGGCCGGAGGGATTGCCGATAGGAATGTTGAAATGAGGCAGGAAACCGTAGACGACTTCGAAGGGAGAGCGGTTGTGAGCAGAGTGGACACGGGAGTTGATGACGAATTCAGCCATGGGGACGTGCTTGTCCCAGTCCTCCTGGCGACGGTTGGTGTAGATGCGGAGATACTTCTCAACTTCTTGGTTGGCACGTTCAGTCTGACCGTTGGCTTGAGGGTGGTAGGCCGTGGTGAGGTTTGACTTGATCCCGAGGTGTTTGAGCAATCCACGCATGACCTTGGAAGCGAACTGAGGTCCGCGGTCGCTGATGAACTGGAGAGGGAGGCCGTGGAGGCGGAAAATTTCGCGGTAGTAGATGTCGGCAACGTCTTCCGTGGTAATGTTGGAGTGACAAGGGAGGGCGTGGATGAGCTTGCTGTAGTGGTCGGTGAAGACGATGATTGCGTCGTAACCGTGAGCTTTGGGGAGTTGGGTGATGAGATCGACACCAACTGACTCCCAAGGGCCAGCAGGTACATCGAGAGGACGGGTCAGGGCATGAGGGTGCTGCGTATGCTTCTTGCGACCACAGGTGTCGCATCCTTCAACGTATTTCTTGACAAAGGCGCGCATGCTGGGCCACCAGTACTGTCGTTCAACGCGTTCGAGAGTGGCATGGATTCCAGGATGGCCAGAGGTGGGGTCGTCGTGGCATTGGCGTAGGACATCGCGTCGAAGGTCGTCGTCGTTGGGCACATAGACTCGGCCTTTGTGATAGACCAAGCCATCGACTTCCTCCCATTCCGGTAGGCCATTGACAAGTCGAGCAGGTCCAGAGTTACGCAGGGCAGCGAGACCAGCGAGGACTTCGGCTTCGCGGTTGCTGGCCTGCTTGAGACGTTCTTCGAGGGGATTGATGAGCATACTGGTGGCGGCGAGTTTGGCAAAAAGTTCGGGTTTGAGGACGATCTGTTGCCTGTTGTCTTCAGCGTCGTGGACCTGGTGAATGTCGAGGCGGGAAAGGGGATCAGCCTGAGTATTGGCCTTTCCGGGACGATGGGTAAGTGTGAACTGGAAACGAGAGAGATAGAGGGCCCATCTTGCGTGTCGTCGACTCAGGTCTTGTGCGGTGCGCCAGTATTCGAGGTTGGCATGGTCGGTGACGATCTCGAAAGGCTGAGGGAGACCTTCGAGGAAGTGTCGCCAGTCCTTGAGAGCGTCGATGATGGCAAGCATTTCACGGTCGTAGATCTCGTAGTTGCGTTCAGCCGGCTGCATGGAAGAGGAGCGGAATGCGATGGGGTGCCAGAGGCCGTCGTCGTGCTTCTGAAGTAAAGCACCTCCTGTGGCAAAGCCAGAGGCATCGACTTCGATGCGGGTAGGCAAACTGGGATCCCAGAGCGAGAGAACCGGAGCGGAAATGAAATGATCGCGGAGGGTATCAAACGCGTTTTGATGTGGCGTACCCCACTGCCAGGGCACATTCTTCTTGGTGAGATCGTTGAGCGGGCGAGCGATGGTGGAAAAGTCCTTGATAAAGCGGCGGTAGAAGTTGGCGAATCCTAGGAAGCCTCGAACAGCACGAAGGTTGCGAGGAACAGGCCAGTTGCGAACGGCTTCAACCTTAGCTGGGTCCATCGAAACTTCTCCCTCCTTGATGACTAGACCCAAGTATTCGATCTCCTGGCGTTCGAATTCGCACTTTTCAGGGCGAAGGAACAGGTCATGAGCTTTGAGTCGTCGAAGGACCTCGTGAGTGATCTTGCGATGCTCTTCGAGGGTCAAGGTGAAGATGAGGATGTCGTCGAGGTAGACCGCGACTTTACCAGCAGCAATGAGGTCTGAGAAGATAGAATTCATGAGGGCTTGGAATGTGGCAGGCGAGTTGGTGAGACCGAAGAACATGACAAGGGGTTCGAAGAGACCTTGGTTGGTTGCAAAGGCAGCCTTCCATTCGTCCCCCTCTTTGATGCGAATGTTGTTGTAGCCCCCATCGTACGTCGAATTTGGAGAAGTATTTGGCGCCTTTGAGGCGGCCAATGATGTCGGAAACGAGTGGGAGTGGGTAGCGGTTCTTGACGGTGAATTCGTTGAGCTTGCGATAGTCCTGAACAAAGCGAAGTTTGCCGTCCTTTTTCTTGACAAAGAAGACGGGGGAGGCGAGGGGTGATTTGGACGGTCGGATATAGCCTTTTTCAAGGTTTTCATCCAGGAAGCGGTTGAGCTCCTCTTGCTCGTTCTGCGACATGGGGTAGACTTTGGTGCGAACATTGGCTGGGGCACCGGGCGTGAAGTCGATGGCATGGTCCCAAGGCTTGTGTTCCGGTAGACGGTGGGATTCAGACTCGGAGAAGACGGAGGCGTGCTGTCGGTACTCTGGTGGTACCAACTCCTCGAACGTCTTCTGTGGCTTCTCCTTCTGACTCTGTTCGGCGATCTGCTGGGAGTACGTGAAGCCAGCAGCGCACCAAATTTGGTCGCCAGTGTCCTCAAGCAGCCCCTTGCGTACCAACTCTCGTCGAGCCTTCCGATTGGCGCGAATGCGACAGAGAGGAGGCCTATAGTCCTCCAGTTCAGGTTCAACTGAGGGGGATGGCTCGTCTGGGGTGTCTGGAGGTGAAGACGAGGAGGTAGGCGCTGGTTGAGGAGTGGTGGGGGTCGGAGTAGGAGTGGAAGGTGAGTCGTCGTCAACGCCAATTTCTTCTACCAGTGCGTCTCCTGCGGGAGCACCTCGAGAAGTCGGATAGGCGTCTTCGTCTGGGATCTCCTCGATGAAAGCAGAGGAAATTCCGGTGCGAGGGATGGTGAGTGTCCCTTTGCGCCAGTCAATGGTAGGGTTGAGCTTGCACAGCCAAGGGAGACCAAGAATGATGTCCTCTCCACCAAGGTCGGCGATGAGGAAATCAGTCCATTCAGTGTAGCCGTCGATGGTAAGTTTGAGGCGAGCAAAATGAGTGATGTCGCCTGCATGGTTAGGCGAGCCGTCGATGTTCAAGAGGGCGATGGGGTGAAGGAGTTTGTGGGAGGTGATGCGTTGTTTGGAGACAAAGGGCACGTCCAGGAATAATCCTGTTGCACCGGTGTCAACCATTGCCGGGGAGTTTGTATCGCAATTCCTGCCTCTGAGTTGTGCTTGGACACGAAAGTGGGATGAAAGGGGGTTCAATTCACGAGTCGTGCTAAGTTTACAAGAAGAGATCGAGTCATAGGCGGAAGTTGCGTACGGGGGTAGGGGTGTATGCGCCTCGGCGCGAGCAGACACCCGCTTTAAAAACCCTTTCGGAGTTCAGCAATTTGGGCGAGCATCTGGCGTTGGGTCTCTTGCATGCGCTGCATTTCTGCAAGAGCGCCGGCTGAGACGGTTGGGATGGCTGGAGCAACAGGAGGAGCAGGAGTGGCGGCGATGGAAGCAGGTGGGTTCTGGACAGGATTAAAGGAAGCACAGACATCGAAGGTATCATTGGTGGTGGTGGCACGGATACGGCGTTGGTTGAGCCCACGGTTCTTGGAGTAACCCAGGAACTTATCCTGGCAGACATTCTCGATGTGGCCAGTGCGCTGACAGTATGGGCATCGGGTGCTTGCATGGTTGCAATCCTTCTTGACATGAGTCTTGGATCCGCAACCGTAGCACCGACCCCGCATGGCAGCTGTGAAGTCTTCCCGGGTGCGTCCATTGTTAGTACGAGTAGCGTCGATGTCCATGGCCCAGGGGTCACGGTCTCGAGTAGTCGTAGAGGAGCGTTGGGGATGGGTGTCCTTCAACTCGAACTCGTTGTTAATAACCTGGTTGCAAAGCTCCAGCAGTGTGGTGGGCTTTTTAACCAACGAGGAGTAGGCGAGCCATGCTTTGTCGTCCTTGGCCAGGCCCTGCTTGAAGCGATGCATGGCATCAACCTCTGAGAGTCCTGTGCGAGGGAACACCTCCATGAAACTGGCTGCATATGAGGCAGCTGTCCCTCGACCTTGCTTGAGAGCGTCCAACTCTTGCTGTGCGATTTCCTGGTCGTCTCCTGGTCGAAAGCGTGTTTCCACAGCCTTGACAAATCCTTCCCAAGTGGCATTGAAAGGCATGGGGTGTGCCGCCTTGTTGGTGCTTATGTCGTGGTCGTAGATCTGCTGTAGGAACGACTGGGCCCAATGGGATGCGTCTCCTCTGAAGTAGGAGAGGGCAGAGGCTATCCAAGCCTTATCATCTCGCAAGCCTTCCTTCATCAGGGGTTCACCCTGGAGGCTGGCCCACATTGTGAAGTAGGCCAGGAAACGGCGGATCTCCTTTGCATCACCTTTGAAGGGTTCGGGATCCTTCATCGGGTTTTTGCTTGGAGCTGCCACCTTGGCGTGGACCTGGGCAACGGGTTGTTTGGCCATTTGGAGCATGAGTGTGTTGAGGGTTTCGGATAAGACTCGCTGACCAGCGACGAGTTGGTCAATGATGTCGTTAGCAGTGGCGGGTTGGACTTGGGGCTCATCTTGGTGCATGGGCATGGGGTCGGACATGGTGATAGGGGATGGAGAACGGGCAGGAAGGGTTTGAATAGAAATTGGAAGTGGTGATGGAATGTAAGCGGGGATGAAAGAGGAAGCAGTAGTAGAGAAGTTAAAGTTGAAACAGTGTTTACAAAGGCCGTGGAGTCAGACGGAAGTGTAGGTACAGAAGCAGTAGTGAAAAGTGGACTTGGTGGAACAGTAGGTGCAATAGAAGGAGGTAAAAAAGGAAGATTGAAGAGTGAAGGTGAAACTCGGGAAGAATGATGCTCTTGTTCAGAGCTTGAAGATGAAGAGGATGAAGAGGATGAAGAAGGAGCTGGGGATGGTACGTAAGAAGCAATAGGCGGCGAAGCGTCGGGGAGTGGGGCAGGAAGCGGAGGTAGAGGGGGTACAGATGGGTATGCGTTATTGTGGTTGGGATCTTCGAGCTCCACGTCTGGGTTGAGTGCGACTAGACGATCCCAATGTTCTTGGGGTAGAGTAGGGTTGTAGCGGTTAGGACAGGGGTTGGTAGTGCAGGGTGTAAAGCTTCTGGTTTCTGGGTTGTAGTGACCGTCACGAGTGGACGGAGTAACGGTTCGGTCGACAGCAGTGAAGTGCCCAAAGGTTTGGCACTCAATGGTGATAGCGGTTACAGGCCTGCAAGGGCGGGTAGCAAAACCGCCGGTGCAGTAGGAGAGCTTGACCTAATGTCGCGAAGTACGCGTCAGAAGACCTAAGCGAACGGAGGTGAACACCACACGGTGAACGAAGACGAGCAGATGAGACTCGAAGTCGATCGGCGACGACGAGATAAGATGCAGAGCGGGTAAGAGCGGAGGCGCCGAGAGGCGAGAGCAGGAACAGATGCGAGTTTAAGCGATGAATTGACGAAGAGGTCAAGCTGAGGAAATACAGAGCGTACTAGCTAGCTTATATACTTCTACAGAACATGTGCGTAGCCGCGATGAGTCCGAGATACGAGTAAGCAAGAAGATAATAGAATGACAAAGAGAGGCCCGAGGCCGCGCGAAGCTGCGTAAGGCAGCGTAGAGAAGAACAAGGGGAAGAATGGAAACCGCCCGAGGCCGAGCGAGGCTACGCGAGGCAGCGCGAAGAAGAAGGATACAATAGAAATGAGTCGGGGAGACGAATGAATAGAAGTATCAAAAGGCTGTGCATAAGGCAGCGCCTATAGCAGAGAAGAGTGAAATGTAACAAAGGGAGAACGAGGCAGCGTGCCATAGAGAAAGTGTCCATGCCGAGTCGGAGTCAAAGGGAAAATAGGGGTTAAAGCAATAAGATGAATGAAAGATCAAAAGATAAGATAAAACGAAAATAGGGGCGCGAGATAGGGGCTAGGGGCTGACCGTGTTCACGACAGCCTGTACCATGTGGGAGCTGTGACCTTGCGACTTCCTTTCCTTCTCTTTCTTCTTGTTGCCACCCTTGGATCCGCGCTTCTTCCCTTTGGACTGGGAAGAACCCGAGTTTTGGTTACCCGAGTTGCTGGAATCCTTCTGCTGCCCCTGTTGCTGCTGGCGGAAGTTAGGGTTTCCCCCTTTCCTCTTGATACCAGTGAACTTGTTGAGGGTAGCCGGGTTGGCCACGCGGTCGTATTCAGCCGTGATGGCTTTGACGACGGCGTCGAAGGTGAGATCCTCCTTTTTCTTGTTAAGGAGGATGGCGACGGTGTTGTCGTACTTGGAAGGGATGCTGCTGATCAAGATCATCGCCTCGATGAACGGGTCGATCTTGACCTCATTCTGGGCGAGCTGACCAAGGTGGTTCTGGAGCTCAGCGATCGCGGGGCGAGGATCTCCATTCCCAATACGGAACTGGATCGCAAGCTTGAAGTACGCGAAAATCGCCGCGAGTCCTGGGGACCCGTAAAGCTCCTTGAGACCGTCCCACAACGCACTCAACGTATTAGCACCCGAGATTTGGGCGCAAACGTTTTTGTTCATGCGAAGGAGGAGGGCTCCCATGGCTTGATCGTCGTCTTCGTCCCACTTCTTGATCTTCTCATCCTGAGCCAGCTTTTCAGCTGCGGTGGCCTCGGAGGGAAGATCGAGGGGACGTTCGCCGTCGATGTACGACGCAAGACGTTGCATCTTGAGGTACTGCTCCGCACGCATGGCCCAATCAATGTAGTTGGTACCATCGAGCATGGGGACGTTGTTGAGAGCGTTGGAAGACATGTTAGATTGATAAGATCTGTCAAATCAAAGGTTCATCAGCAACGTATATCACATATCAAAGAAAGCGGCCATAACAGCGCGTTCTTTGCCCCTTTCTGCAGCCATTACAGCGCAGATCTCTGCTGCCATAACAGCACAGAGTAAAGGCATAGGTTCGGCCTATCAGCCACTTGGTTAGACGTGCATAGTCGCAGCGATTAAGCGCAGACTTGTAGCAGTCTATGGAGGCAGCCATTACAGCGCCGACCAAGTTTGTAGAGCAGCCATTACAGCGCATCTACTGAGCTTCGGGGCTCATAACCTGAAGAACACTACTGCGACTAGCGAGTAGATGTCTTACCGAGTAGCTTGTAGGCTTAACTGGTAGGTTAAAGTGATAGAGATTGAGGTAGCTACGAGCGTCCTTATATACATATTGCGTGTACTAATAATAGAGCAGTGTAAGCAGTCACATGTATGTATGAGTCAGTATGAGTCGGGAAGACGATAGAATGACGAATACTCTAGATGTCGCATAGCCTCATAAGAATATATCTAGGAGAGTCCGAGTCGGAGATAATCCGAGTCGGAGAGTCGCGAGAGTCGCGAGTCGAATCTAATCTACATAAGATAAGATCAACATTCCTCGCCACTTTTGAAGACCCTGTTGAAGTGCTGCAAGTCACTCCTGCAGTGTATCAGAAGCCTGAGGTCGAGGGCCAGGACGACCAAGAATACACAGGCGTCACGCCAGATGGTATGTGCCTCTGGGCAACAAGCGGGCGAACACTCTGGAGATGGAACCTGGGCCAACGGGACCTGACAGTAACATCTTCGTCCCCAGTGAGAAGCATACTTCGGTAGCAAAAACGCTTGCCTATGTATCTAATGGTATAACAATAAAATACAAGTCCGGGAGCAGCCTCGAATGTGAAAGGGAATATGGCTGGGGCGACTGGATGGTGTCTAGCGAACCGCCTTGAGACTCTCCCTGACTGTACTTCGTTCTGCAAGGAGAGCCATAATCTGCCATCGAGGGTCCCGAACTTCTCGGTCCTTCAGGACTTGGATGTCGTCGCTCTCGTCGTCCTTGTAGGGTTTAGCATCTAATACATCAGGAGGAATGATAGAATGCTCACAGGAGGGGATGGAATAGCAGACAGCCTCATGGCGGCAGCAGACTTGTTCGGCAGACTTGCAGGGTATAGGCTGAACAGCGTTTGGAAAGCAGGTGCTGTGAGAATAGGCGCTCGTTGCGGGAAGTGATGGTGTTGTGCAGCCGACATCAAAGACGACGAGGATTGGCCCTGCTCGCCACCTAGGGACATAGAAGGTGTTGTTGTGCTGAGGCTGATAGAACTGATGGCCTGACTGGAAAGGGTGAGTGTAACGGCGTGGGTGATGAGTTGCTTGAGCTTGGCCTCACAAGCTAGGCTTAGAAGTGAGGCTACGGAGCGCGATGGAAGTGCGAGGTTGTGTTGGGTACAGATGAGATTTATGCGGTCAGAGATGTGTTGGAGGGTAGGTGCGTGAGTCGTGCTGTGGAGTTGTACTGGTGGTCTGGCTCCTGGTGGACCTGTGAACAGCTTTCAGTCTTGTCATCCCTGGAGACACACAAATTACAAGCCATACCTAGTCGTTCATTGAGTAGTGTTACACCTCGTTCTGATGAAATCTCATCCGTAGGAGGTCTGGGTGGAGGAGCAACGGCAGGTGGCACCTGTCCATTCACAGTCGGTGGTAGTGGTGCATCCAGTGAAGGTGCAACCGCTAGTGGGACCGCAACAAAGTTCTGTATCCGTTCTCGTTCCTTCCTGCCCATCGCCAGTACCCATCTCTTTAGCCTCGCACTCCGTAACGACCGCTCGTCCTCGGGCACATCTGGACCTTGGTAAGGCAACAACGTTCGCCGACGTTTACGCGTTGGTGCTTTCGAGATAGCTTGTGGAGGGGGTGTAAGGGTTGCATTGTGGTGCCCTAGAGATGAGCCGAGAGCGTTTCGTTTGTATGCTGCTGTTGCATCGAACAAGGAGATGATGAGCGCATTATGGATGTGCACTGAATGATGCAATTAGCAACGAGGCATCTGGTGGGGTGATGGACACAACTCACCCAGGTTAGTAGTAATGAGGACACTTCTTACGGCCTCCTCGAATTCTGTTCTGGATATCTTTCCAGTGACAAAGCCCTGAAGCGCCTCGAAATAGATGGGTGCCTGTGAACCGAGATTGGTATGTAGCTGTTGCTTGAGGTTTCCTGTCGAATCCAAAGACATTTGTCCTCCACTTGAGTGATCTTTAACTCCAAATCTAAGAGCGGTATTCTAGAGAGTATTCCAGAGGGTTCATGCCACGGAATGAATGTGGGTGTGTAAAGGTGGATGTCATGGTGCGAACAAGAGTGGCACGCGAACAGACGAAGTAGCATGTCGTGGGAATTCTGATCTGATCCGGTGCACGAGCGCTTAAGTGTTCTCGTACGCCCCAAAGGGAGGCGTTTCGAAGTTCCTGGTTGCTTTAAGAAGCTACGAGAGGCTCATTAATGGTAAGGCTCCAGGTAAAATGCCTTGATCTGACGATCTTGAATCTGGGACTGTGGAAACGGCTGCGCTGTTGCTGAAACTGAGAGGATACGTTCCCTAATTCTACAAGAAAGAGAGAAAATTTAACAGATATAACCAGTAGGAAGAAGGAAATATGTAGCAAAATCAAATTATCTGGCTTGAATTCAGTGAGTTTACAGCCTGTGGGCATTGAACCCAGAACTATCCGACGAAGAGTCTGAGCTTTGTTCCGCCTCTGATTCGGACTCTGACTCCGATGTCGCATTTGGGGTCGGCTCTCGTCTGTTGATGCGCTGTGCGGTTGGGTATATCTTGACTTTCTTTGGAAAGAGCAACTTTTTGTCTATCCATGGCACTGTATGGACGGCGCTTCATGGAATTGTTTTCATCTAGAGCGGACGTATAACTCACCGACGCCTGCATACGGTATCACAATGGATTTCAAAAGCCGTTTCATCCTAAAAGTGTGTCAGTATCTACTGCGGAAGTGTAAGAACTGGGTTACGCTTACTCAGAGTCATTGTCGATACCCAACATAATATCCCTATTTGTTATCCTGACTCTCTTCTGGATCTTCGTCCTGTCTCCCGCCTTTTCAAGGAATTCTGCTAGCATGTATTCCATCACAGCGGCCATGAAGACTGCAAGTGCAATCAGCGTCTACTCGCACAGCAACGACCAGGAAGCTTACCTGCCGCTTTCATTTCTATCCGAGTGGAAGTATGAAGCCCTCTCAGCTTGCGACGCGTGCGAGGAACAGAAAAGACGAGGCCTGCTTTCTGTGTATTCGAGACGCGGGTCTGGGTCCTGTGAACGTGGTGAATCCATGCCACTGCGCTTTTGCCCTTTCCACCTCTGTCGGCGACAGTTTACTCGTCAGTAAGGAGCAGCGAGAAAATCCAGGGATTATTTACCCTCCAGGACCTGGCCGTCGCTCTGCAGGTCTTGATCTTGTTGCTCCAGCCTGTTCTGCCATTTGACTACGGAAAAGGTTTTGGGCTGGTTTAGGTTCTTCGATGGACGCTATGAAAAAGCACAGTCTGAAGAAAGGTTGCATTTCTTATACGTAAAAGGCATATAATATTCTAGAAAACAGATTTTAGCAATAGTCAATGGTCGTGACGCGAAGGCCTCTAATTAGTGCCCACGTGCGATTCCCGTGATCGTTTGAGGCCGCGTCGGGTGCAAATCTAAACGATCAACACCACCACCACAAGGACAAGGACGTCCACACGAGGCTGGGCAGGGGATTCTTCTTGCACCACTTGTAGACTTTACGACTTTCACGCCACTCAAACGTTGACATTGAATCTCAGCGCTCAACCCAGGGTCCAAAGAGTATGTCATAGTCCTTTCCAACATCAGCGGCCAAAAAGGACCGTTACACTCATGTTCAATTCGTTCTAGGAACTGGGAGAACATTACTCGACCTGCACGCGCCCGCGCTGCCACCTCGCACCTACACGTTGTATACCTGCAGCTGGCCTTGAGCGGTTAATACAAAATGGATCCAACCACTACCATTCGGCGGTCAATTGCTCCTCCCATGGCTACCGACACGGGTGCCGCAGGTCCAAGTGCTCCTTTATCTCCCTCTAGTGACCAGGTCAGTACAACTCCCATTCGCGACCTAGAGTTCAGAGTTTATAAAGACTGGAGGTACAGGTTGTCGTTCTCTATGTGGTGCGTTTGAACTGTTAGATGGACCTTCACCTCATCTCACAAGGCATCTGCTCCAGTAGCTCATCGCCATGGCCGTCGTCATCTTTGGATTCTGGAATGTCCCTGTTATACGAAACCTCATCAACCCTCTCAAGCTCTTCACAATAGGGTGGCACGAACTCTGTCACATAACTGCTGTATGCCATGCGTACTATTTCCAAGCGCAAGGGTTAACACCTTTATTGATGTAGGCCATCATGTCAGGCGGGCGGATACTCAAGATCACAATAGACCCTCACGTAGGAGGAGCCACCATCGTTGAAGGTGGCAGTCCATGGTTCACACTCACAGCCGGCTACGTCGGCTCTACGCTCTTTGGAGGGGCGTTTGTGCTTGCGGGGTGGAATACGCTGGTTGCCAAGATCCTAAGCTTTGTCTTGGGAGTGGGTTTGATCATACCACTGGTACTCGTCAGAGACAAGTTGTGAGTCCTTTCTTTGGCTTTTGAGATGGAGGGACTGGGTCTAAGAAACGAAGAACGATAGTGCTGACAATCGGATATGAAGCTATGGTCGTTGGCTTTTGGTTCATTGATCATGGGTGAGTCTCGTCCTTCCATCATCTCTGAGCAGAGCTTACAGCTCCGCCCCTCCTAGGCAAGCTCTACGATGGCTATGTCTCTTTGTCGGGGTCATGAAGTACGTCTTCACTCTTCTGACTTCTATTGACTGCCTAACATACACTGCAGCATCCTATTCGTAATATGTGCGGTCAAGCTCCACAATCCGCAGCCACGCCTTCTAACTCGATCGTTGTAGGGGACGTGGCAGATGATAGATTCTTCCACAAATCGAATGACTCTGATGCGACTCAATTCTCGCTCCTGTTCCCGATGATTCCAGCCCATGGTACGAACCCAGTCTTCATTTCCAGACCTTACCATTGCTGATCGAATGGCGTGTAGTCTGGGCAGCCTTTTGGATCCTGTTCCAATTAGCCATGTTGGCAGGGTTCTGTTTACTGGGCATCTATGCATTTAGGGTAGGGCTTTATCCTAAATGACTCCAATGCAGTTGCTAAATTGACAATTAGATGTCCAAGGAGGAGATGGATGCACAAGCTGGTACGTCGTCCCGTCAACTCGCCTCTCTGGCCGTCCTGACCTGTTTTGTTCAGCTGCCTTCCTTCCGACCAAATAACTTATCGATGTACCAGCATTGGACCATGCACTGTATGTAGCATTAGATTCTGGATGTTGTATGTACACCACTGTACTCTGCCTTGCGCTCACGGACTGTAGAATAGGTGAACGGAGGATCATGACGATGGATGTTGTCTTCCCATAAGCTTGGGGAACTGTGAGCGAAATATAGTAGCATCGCAACAGGAAGGTTTCCATTCAGTCCAGGCACGGGAACCTTGTCGCAGATCAAGAGGGCCTTTTAGTGCGAACGCCCAGGTGGTTGAGGGAGAGAGGGTTGTTGATATTCAAGTTCGTGACATTTCGTGATTTAGCGTGTCGGAGAGGGGAGGTACATGAAGCCGAATCAGCACACGATAGCTTTAACTACGGTGATTGGTTGCTCGCCGTATAGCGCCTGCGAGAAGAATGGCTCCCAGTGCAGCTGCACCGCCAGCAATAGCCATTCCGATGTAACCGTCTAAGAAGTTGCTTCAGCAGGAGGTGTAAATGAAGGAGGGCCGACGCACCTGTGGAGATTCTCTTCTCTATCAGCTGGCTCAGTGACTGTGCCTGAAGATTCGTTGGTTCCTTCTCCATTAACAGAGCTGTGACAATCTGGTCAACTCGGGCTGCGGATCCAAAGCTGGAGGAAGACTCACCATTAAACTTCTTTGCCTCTTCATAGTTGCCCATCTTATACTGCCCTAATGCAAGATAATATAGACATTCCCTCCGTCTTGTTGGTTCCGCTCGGTAGATCTCTAGACCAAGACGTCAGTCAGTGTCAGTCAGACGAACCCCGCAGTCAATGGTGAACGTACCTTGTAGTAACCGTACACCTTCCACTTGGTGTTCACGCATTTGGCTCTTCACCAGTCCCCAAGCATAGTTGAATTTCGTCTGAGTCGTAACATGAGCCTGTCCCAGCTCCTTGTAGTACTGTAACCGGAGAACCTGGATCGGGATACCATTAGTTTCCTCTATTTCATCGAGTCTAGCGGGTAAGGGAAAGACATACCTCGAGCTCGTCGTATGTCAGAGAATCCTCAGCGTCAGCTGCGTATGGTACTTCTGTTGCCATTGTAAAAGAATAGTTGTGGTGTAGAGACAGAAGAACGTCACCGACTGCCTGTGTGCCGCGCCGCAGCCCAGAAGCTCAGTTCGAAAATCCCACAAGTCGGAGCTTGAATCACACCTTTGCTGGAGACCTCGACCAGCGCTTTTCAGTTTTCAGACCTTCAGATACCAAAAACTAGCCTTTAAAATGCCTGCTGAAGACCACGCTGGTAAGCTTATTTCCTTGACTTTTGTACCCCAATTTCTGCTCTTCAAGTAAATTGGTCTGGCCTGGCCGCTGGCATAGAACCAACCATTCACAGCAATTTCACAATTTCATTCTATCCTTTTTTTGCTCCCAATATCTGTCTTTCAACGAGCTCATGGTGCATTTCTTACATATTCCATGTTGTCTTGCACCATGGTTCCTGTTTCTCTTCTACAGCTAGCTTTTGTAGCGCGACCGCACACGGGCGTCTAGGTCTTTTCTAGGTCTCCGTCTAGCTTTTCCTCCCCAAATCCAGAGCGCACACGCCCAACTCTCGAAACCCTCCTCAAGGATCTCCCAAAGAACGGTTTTACTTACCTTTTCTACGTGTTTTTTCTACCCTTTTTTCTACAGAGCGCCCCAGCTACCGCGAGGACCGGTACCGTTCGTCCAGAGACGACGATAGACACGGCGGAGGACACCGTGGCGGAAGAGACCACCGCGACGACCGTTACGGAGGCGGAGGAGACAGGGACGACAGACGACGCGGACATGACAGGGGAGGCGGAGACCGGTACCGCGGTGGACGCGATCATGACGATGGAGGAAGGCACCGTTACGATGATGACAGACGGCGCAGGCGGGATGATGATGGGCACCGGGGTGGAGGAGCTGGTGGTGGACGCGATGACAGGGATGGACGACGGAGAGGGCGTAGGGATGGCACTCCCGAGAGGAGGTCGCCCACTCCTGAAGGTATCCCTCCGTTGTCCCAGCGCAAACGCAAGGCTTCGGGATGGGATGTCCACGCACCTGGCTATGAGCAATACACTGCCATGCAGGCCAAGCAGACTGGTGAGTTTCTTCGTTTCTCTTTCCATGTGATCGTTTAACTGACCGAGCTGCCAGGTCTGTTCAACCTTCCGGGCGCTAACCGAACCCAAATTCCACCCATCCTCAGTGTTCCCGGGCTTCCACCCCCAATGCCCGTCCCAACGTTCGGCATGGGTATCGGTGTGAACCCCAACCTCTCTCGCCAGTCACGTCGTCTCTACATTGGAAGCATCACCCCCGACGTGAACGAACAGAATCTGGCAGACTTCTTCAACAAGAAGATGATTGAGATGAACATTGGAACCGGCACTTCGGGCAACCCTGTTCTCGCTGTCCAGTGCAACTATGAGAAGAACTATGCGTTTGTCGAAGTGAGTGTCTCTTTATGAACTTTGAAACGTATCTCGAACTGACACCTCCATCTAGTTCCGCAGTGCTGATGATGCAACTGCTGCTATGGCGTTTGACGGAGTTATCTTTGTCAATGGCCCCTTGAAGATTCGTCGACCAAAGGACTATGGAGGAGAAGCCATGATGGGTTCTCCAGGCATTCATGTTCCTGGAGCAGTGTCCACCAACGTCCCCGACTCGATCAACAAGGTGTTCGTCGGTGGACTGCCGGCCTACCTCAATGAAGAGCAAGTCATGGAACTTCTCAAGAGTTTCGGCGAGCTCAGGGCGTTCAACCTTGTTCGAGAGAACGGCAACGGCGCTTCAAAGGTGTGTATGTTCGTATTCAAACTAAGCATTCGCTTAACCTTGCTCCCTTAGGGCTTTGCCTTCTTTGAATACGTCGACCCAGCTGTGACAGACGTTGCAATTCAAAGTCTCAACGGAATGGAACTCGGCGACCGATACCTCGTCGTTCAACGAGCCTCTGTCGGAGCCAAACCAGACCAACCTGGTGGAATCCCTTACGACCAATTCCCCGAAGTCCCTCGTCCCATCATGCCCGCTGGCCAAGAAGTCACCGACGCACGCATCCTTCTCATGCTCAACATGGTCACACCCGAAGACCTCATCGACGACGACGAATACGGCGACCTCTTCGAAGATGTCAAGGAAGAGTGCGGGAAATACGGTCAAGTCGAAGATCTGCGTATTCCTAGGCCAATCAAGAAGGACAAGGGCAAGTGGGGAGACACCCAACTCAGTGCGGCGGATGCCCAACGTGCTGATGAGGCGGCGGGTGTTGGAAGGGTGTACGTCAAGTACAAGGATATGGAGGGTGCGAATGCGGCGATGAATAGTTTGGCAGGACGGTCGTTTGCTGGGCGGTCGATTATTGCGACGTTGCTTAGTGAGGACAGTCAGACGACGCCTCCCCTTCCTATCATCTTTGCTCCTCAGCCCGAGGCGCCTCCCCCCCTTCCTGCCGATGACTAGGCCTGCTTTGGTCAGGATAGACCTTTTTATTCTTCACCTGTATATAATGCGACGAGTTGTACTTGCTATACTATACTGCATTTGAGTTCAATTAAATGAGGCTGCGCAACGGAGCGCCACGCATAACCGACGGCACTACGGAAACATTTCACATGTGCCTGATCTGCCTGTCAAGTGGATTCAGAGCGGTCTCATGTCAGAAATAACCGTGTGGAACCATAGCTTGTCTCTGGCATCTCTCATCTCTTATCTCGGCCTACTCGAACCAGTCTCTTGACGAACGTCGACCTATCGCTTCAATGTTTTCGTCTTCCAATGCTGGTGTCATCGAGGCCAAGCGCAAGCAGCAACGTGCCGCGCTCGAACTGGCTGTTTCCGCAACCACCACCAGCACCGGTGATCAGGAGAAATATCTCAAAGCCACCGGTACGGTCGACAAATCCTTTGTCAAGGATGTAAAGAGGGACTAATACAACTCGTCTTGTAGCCCCGGAGATTGTACAGCATATTCAGAGCGGCGAATGGACGGCTTCACAAGTTCTCGAAGCGTACATTGCCCGCGCAGTCTTTGCGCATGCAAAGACGAATTGTCTGACTGAAGGTACACCTTCTTTGACCTGAAAAGAGGCGGCAAAGAAACTCAATGGCGCTTTGTATTAGTCTTCTTTGACCAGGCAAGAACAAGGGCCAAGGAACTGGACGCCCATTTCACGTCAACGGGAAAAGTCAAAGGTCCTTTGCATGGTGTACCGGTGCGTATCCTCCTTATACTTTCAATCCTTTGTACTGATGAAGATTCGTAACTCAAAGGTCAGCATAAAGGACCAATGTAGGAGACAAAGGCTCTGCGGAATATATATACTGACCCTGCTCTTACAGTTGAGATCGAAGGACTCGACTCCTCCATCGGTTTCTCCCAATGGCTTCACAAACCAGCCACCAAGAACGCAGACGTATGTCTCGCTCCTCTTCCCCTACTCACTCTATTCCAACCGTTTCTTTCTGTTAGATCATCAACATCCTCCTCGCCGCCGGTGCAGTTCTCTACGTCAAGACCAACGTCCCCCAGACCATGTTCGCCTTTGAATGTAACAACCCCGTCTTTGGTCGTACCCTCAACCCCTACAACGACGCGTACACCTGTGGCGGAAGCTCTGGAGGCGAGGCGGCTCTCATTGCGATGGACGGTTCACCTCTGGGTATCGGCTCTGATATTGGAGGGAGTCTCCGGATGCCAGCTGCGTACTGTGGGATCTACTCTTTGAAGCCGGCTCATGGCAGGGTTCCGTACTTTGGTGCTCGAGGTATGTGTTTGGGAGGCTTACCTTGCTGGGACACAGAATAATTGACCTTTCTGTGTAGGACCTGTGCAAGGCTTCGATGGTATCAAATCGGTTGGAGGACCCATGGGAAGGTCTGTTGCAGACCTCACCTTGCTATCCCGTATCGCGTTTGGAGGGCCCAGCACGCCAAACGACATCCCGCCTGTTCCGTTCCGCGACGTTACCCTTCCTTCTAAACTCAAGTTTGGCTACTATACTTCTGGTGAGTCTCACGCAGCTATATCCACTCCTCAAACCGATGGATGGCCCCAGACAATTTCATCAAAGCGTCTCCTGCTTGTAAGAGAGCTGTACTTGAAACCGTCGAAGCCTTGAGGAAGCAAGGGCACGAGTGTGTTGAGCTCCTTGATATTGACGGTTAGTTCTCCACTCTTGTTTGACCCAGGCCAACTTGTTAATGGGTACTCTTTGCAGCTGCTACTGCTGGCGAAATCTTTGTTGGCCTAACATCAGCCGATGGATACAAAACCATGCTGAGCAACTTGGGCCCGGATCGCAAAGACGACTCACTCTTCGTTGTCACCAACGGTGCCAGAGTTCCAGGTAAGAGACAGCCCCTCTCTACGGTGGAGGATCCAGGACTGACTCACGCAAAGCGTTTGTTCGTGGTATTCTCTCTTGGATCGTGGAGTCCATTGTTGGCGACAAGATCTTTGCCAACGTGATGCGCATGGCGGGCGTCAAGGGAGTTGGCGAGTACTGGTCTTTCGCTGCAAAGCGAGATAGGTTTGCCCTCGAGTTCCAAGAGAAGGTGTGTGGCTATTGTCTTTGTTCATGGGTGACGTTCTTACAGAGCTCTTGCTTAGACTTTCAAGAAGCTCGGTCTCGACGGAATTATCTGCCCCGTTCAAGCCCTCCCCCAGCTTCCTCATGGGTGAGTGCGCTGTTGTTCACCACTTCATGGACATCACTAAAGAGAACTTTGTCGTTGCAGAGGATGTACCAACTTCTCCGCACTCGCCATGGCCACCATCTTCTACAACGTTCTCGATCTCCCAGTTGGATGCCTTCCCGTCACCCGAGTCGACCCCTCCAAGGATGCCATCACCGAGGAATGGAAGTCGGAACGAGGCCACGGCTCGACAATCATCGAAAAGGGCTGTTACTCTGCCAAAGACAAACTCTACAATCCCGAGCTCTCAAAGGGCATGCCCGTCAACATTCAAATCGCAGCACGCAAATGGGAAGACGAGAAGGTTCTCAAGATGATGGAGTTGATCGACGACGCACTTGGGAAGGATCGCGGATTCGGACCAGGAGCATACGACAAGTTCGCGGACGGAGCAAAGTAGGGGGCGGTTCAGCTAATGCTGGTATCTATTTGGTATCTATTTCAAGGATACAACTTGCTGGGATATACAAATTCAATGGTATGAAGGAAATAAAATACTAACGACGACAGTTTAAGAAAAAGAGGCAGTCAAATCAGTCGTGGCGCTTTCGCTTGCGCTTGATATCCCCGAGCATCCTGCCGACTTGGTTCAGTCTGGACCTGCTGGTCTCGACATCCCTCGCGGCCTGCTGAAGCTCCTCTATCACCTCCTCTGCAACTCTAGTATCCAGGTCCATCTCCTCAGGCATCGCGGCGGCGTCGTTGACGCAGAACGTCAAGTCGCGTCTGATGGAGCGGATCTCCTTTCTCGAAGGTCCATCCAAGGCCTTGAGCTGCGCAAGGGGGTCGCTCCTCGCCATCGGCTTCACCTCCAGCGTCCCCTGCGCTCTCTCCTTTCCCTTTCCCTTCCCCTTCCCAGCCTGCTCTGCCTCTCTCGCCTTTTGTGCCTCGACTTCCTCTGCATGTTTCTTGTCCCAAACTGCGGCACGGGGGTCGCCGGGCTTGAAGTTTGGGCGTCGGTTGGCAGGTGGTGGTGGCGGGGCTTGAGGCAGCTCGCCTTGGCCGTCTTCTTCGGCCGCTGGCGATGGAGAAACGCCTGCTTCGTCTGCGAAACCTCTCAGATGGATTGCGACACTGGGAAGCTGGTTGGAGGACTCACAGTATCGGCCAATCTGACCAGTTGGTGTACGCGGGGATTCAACAACGCCCATCTCTTCATCCCCAGGTGGGACGAAAACGGGGCGGCGGGGTGTTGGATGGTACCCAGACAAGGGGCCTCTACCAGCTACAGACCACCTTTGTCAGTCTACCTGCGATGCTACTGCATGGTGATGAACGACGTACCTGAAGGCCCAAACTTCCGCCTGGGTGTCCTTGGTGACTCCTTGGTAACCTCGCCAGCGGTAGCTGCTGAGGGTCGGAAGGACGCTGAGACACTGGTGTCAACGATGGAACGGTGGGAAAAGGATGAGACTCACTACCAGCGAACAACGCGCTGTTGTTGGGCGGCGTAATCGGGGCCGGGGCATCGTCCTGAGCTTCGATGCCGATCTTGCGTCGCTTCGTGGGGCTCGTCAGGACGTAGCCCACTGCTGAAGCGGACTCTGTAGCTGGCCCTTCTGGGTTTATGGTGCTGTTGGTCGCCTCTGCGATCTTTAGAAGTTCCGTTGTGATGAAAACTCGTTTGCCGTTGGCAGGAATCCCATGTTGCTGCACGTGGTGAATGAGTTCACACAAAGGGAACTGCTGAAAATCCCGGGGCGCTTACCTTTGCCAGCTGCTTGAGCTCTTCCCACTTCAAGGACTGCAATTTCTCTTGAGTGAACTCGCTAACGTCGAGTTGAAATAATCCTTGCTTCTTCTTTGATTTCAGTGCTGGGACAGCTGGTGTCGCTCGCTCCGTCTTGACCTCCTTTTTCTGCGAATCAGGTGCCTCAGCGTTGGCTCGTTGGCGCGTACGAGGCATGATGATAGTGTTGAAGGTGGTAGTGGTATGGCACTGGTAGCCGGTTGGTCAGACGGGCTGTTGGACGAGGGATGCCAACCAACAGGTCTAGCGGATGGTTGTGGTCGTAGTTGAAAGGGAAGACCACGACCGTGAGCCACAGTATATCTTCTGGTCCTGTGGCCGTGTTTTGGCCACTTGATTCGACCGCCTTAGGTGTTCACATCCTTTGTCCGTCGACGGGCCCACGCGAGGCTCGCCATCAATTGCAATCAAATGAAAATGGGGTTCGCTGTCTAATGACGATGAGCTGCCTCGATACCTCAGCAAAGCGTCAAGGTGCGTTCCCATCATCAGTGGCATTAACAGCGCAGAGGGCAGGGTGCGCAGGTACGCTTCAGCTTTGCAGTAGGGGTGCCACTGATGTTTCCTTTCCAGGCTCTTGGAATGCGACAAGCCAGAATGCTTCGCAGGATAACCAGGTCCAAACTTCGAGCGGCCGATCAACACGAGCATCTCGAGAAATACAACTCAGGGGGCTCAAACTAACCAATCATTGACTCGCGGACAAAGGAACAGGTACGGAATGCAACCCTTCGCGGGTAACAATAAAAAGTCAACCTTGGCGTCGTCCGAAACGGAAGTTGCGAACAAAGCAAGTAAAGGATCCGTGGATAGACCAGAACCATTGTATCTTCACAATTCACAGAGATATCTCTTCCTTCCATCTCAACTTTTATCGCCCGACTTGGTCCTAAGCACCCCATCGCTTATTTCCATTTTCCAGCCTACCATGGTCGAACTCAAGAGTACCAAACTCACCGAGCAGTTTCTCATTGGGAAGAACGTTGTGTGGCTTAAACGCAAGGCGACGGTGAGGGAGCCCTACTAATTCGTACTACCAGGAAGTTTTCTTATGCGATGCTTCAGGAAATGAACGTCACATATTCAAACGACGTAGAAGTCGGCGAACTCATCGAACTCATCCTCAAGGCCCAGAACAAGACTTCGAAGTCAACCAGGAGGAGTGGCACTCGGTCTGAGAGCATCTCTCCGGGTTATCCAAGGTAGGGCGCACCACTCGTGTCTCAGGACCGTCTTTAATGCTTCTCCAGCATCTCCCAGACGTCTCAAGGGAAGGGGAAAGGGAAAAGGCGCACTGTCAGGTCGAGCAACCGGAACCTGACCACGACAGGCCCTCCGCCCACAACGCAGGCTCCTGAACCTCGAGTTGTCACAGATTCCCCACCGGATGAGCTTATCGAGCTCACGCCACAGATACCCCTTGCAACAGATGATGTGCCGGATTCGCCAGAACCCGAAGCAGAAGACCTCATGCCGCAGATGCCCATCGAAGGCAGAGCGCGTCGCACCTTGGCCAACATGCACGACGTTCCTCGCAAGCCCTACAAGCGACCTCCCGTCCTCAAGAACACCATAGGAACCCCAGAAACCTCCCCAGATAGCACCCCAGAACCCCCAACTGTCGCCGTCAACGATGCTGCCTCTGACGTTTCTGAATCGCGGTCGGCGAGCCCTGATCCAGCAACTATCGAAGAAATCAAGCGCACCTACGATATCATCCTCGAACTTGCCAAGGAGAACGACGTTCTGGACGCGCGGTTAGACGAAATGGAAGCCCTGGTCACAAAGCTGGAAACTGCAGTCCCAGAGGTTCATGAAGGCGTCCGCATGAACGAGGCCGATCGAGTACGGCAAGAGGCATACGTGATGGAATGGCACAACATCAGAACGAGGACATCCTGGGAGACGCTTTGGAGTACCGAAAGGAATGGATATCTCCTTTACCGCAAGAATATACCCAGGGAGGAGCAGTATGAGATCAACTCTGACGACGCGGATACCCCAGACGGGGAGAGGATCAAGGACCTGTTGGATCTGGACGAGGTGGAGAGGGAACATGACAGCGAAATTGGAGAAGTGGAGATCGGAGAAGTTGACAAGTATTGGGACGAACTGCCAGAGGAGCCGAATCGCGAAGAAGGTGTCGCTGCCTCACGAGAGCCTGTCGTTGAGGAGCGTTCGCAGCCGAGGCCAGCTCGTGCGGTATCTTCAAGGAAATCGGAGTCAACCCAGGCGGGCACTGGGCAGGCTTCCAAGTCTCCCGTCGCAGGACCATCCCCAACGCGGAGGAGTACGCGCATCTCCAAGTCCGCGGCTGGACAGCCTTCCCCTTCTGAGGCTCGTCCAACCTCCCAGAAGCGCAAACGGAAAACAGAACCAGACGTCGAAGAAGACGTGAGCGAGACAGTCCCTTCCGACCAAGCGAGATACCAGCCTCGCAGGAAACTGAGAACACGCGCACCTCGTGCATGACGACAGACTTTCTTTCCTTCAAGACCAGATTCTGAACGGTGTCCTAACCCAAGTTATCTTATATCCCTGCACCATGGACATATTGATCGAACGCTCTCGTTAGTCTACATAACCATGCACTTCATAATCATCGATAGAACTGAAGAGTATCATCCACTTCCTTGTGACACAAAGTAATAATTGTGATACAACACTCAATCATCACCCGAGTGAGCCCAACATCGCAAGATAATGGGATGCTGTTGTTCCATTGATGAGCCAGGTTGCGCCTGGTAAGATTTACTTCAGGTGACATACCAAGTGCTGTTCGTTTTTCGTCGCCGAGGTGGAGGGTCATTGGGGTGGTTTCCGCACACACCAAGATCGGTCCTCGCCTAGCATAAAGGGGTGCTTACTACGCCACCAACGGCACACGAGTATCACACACGAAGACATACGAGTCCTCCACCTCCTTGATCTTGTCGGCTATCTTTGCTGCGTCGAAAGCCATAATCTCATCTTTCGCCTTTGCGAGGGCCTTCGTAGCGACGTCGATCGCCCTGCGACAAAGCGATCAAATGTCAGTAAATGATCTGAATACTGACGCACAGAACCCACGTAATCAATGCCTTCCTCATAGCCATATCGTTCTCATCCTTCATCTTCACATCTTTGTTCATGGCGTATGACATCTCAACCAGAGCCACGGGGTGTCCCTCGAATGGTTGGCATACTTGTGCCGACAGACGCATCGTAGTGAGGATTTGAGGAGTCCCCCCGCCAACGTCGAGGATGTCTAATAGTACCTTCTTGAAGACGTCGTACTTTGTGTTGAGCTCTGTCTTCTTCTCGGGACTGAGGTCATCCTCCTTATCGGAAGTTTCCTCGATGAAGCCGAGCAGGTATTCGGCAAATCTGTATCAAACTTAGAGGAGGTAATGGTGCAGAGCGAAAAGGCGCACCTTTTCGCTGCGTCCCAAATCCTTACAGATCTGATATGCTCGTTGGTCCTGGCGTCATTCTCCAGCTGGGAGACAACGAAAGGGACGTGGAGGAGCATCACACCAGCCACCACCTCACCCACTTGTTCCTAAGAGAATGGCAAATGACCATGATGTCCCATTAGTAGTCGTAGAATCGTCGCACCTCTGGGTAATCAAGCTTGTCGATCATGCCCTCGACCTCTTTGGAGAGGGACGTGACGGCTGCCTTGACATCCTTCACGTAGTCGGTTTTATCGCTATGCTGGGGTCAGAAAGTTTTTACTGATGTCGCCGAGGCGCCGCCCACCTTTGTTCGCGTGGAATGTCGGTATCTGCAAGTTTATTTGCTTGCACATCCTTGTCAATGCTTTCTACAGTTTCGACATGGTCTTCTCGCTGCCCTTTCCGCAACTTGTGCTTGAACGTTGCGCGTTCGTTCTGGTATACTATGAGCCTTGTTCATGCATTCAATCCGGGCGATAGACGTACCTTCCCAAGCAATTTCGCCTTCTCAAACACCCAGCTTTCGAGGGCCTCAGCTCTCTTTGTCGCTGCAGCGTGATGAGAAACCCAGGTCTCTACGAACTTCACGGATTCCTGGAGCTTAGTTGAATATGGCAGGATTATTGCGTGATCGTGGTCTTCAAATAAGAGCCCCAAGAGGAATCTGGCGAGAACGGTCAATGGGAAGGCGACTAAGCGGGACAGTGGGGATTCACCTTTCGAGCTCAGTGATGCCAATGGCAGACTTCTCAAAATCATCCCATGGGAGAGAATCTAAGCGGTTCTGACGCTTGATCTTCTCGATCAAGCCGACGATGGCCTCGTATGCGACATGAGACTGCGAAAAGATAGCCCCTGAAGCATTCTTATTTCGTTTATAGTTCTTGATCTCGGTCTGAAGCTTCATGAGAAGCTCTTTAGACAGGTCAGTGGATGTGAAGGCGTTCATGAATGTCACAGATGTTGACGCGGGAGTGGGCGTATCGCTCGACGCAGATCCATTGGTCGTATCCTGCGAAGTTGTTAGATCGGCGGTACTCGCCCCAGCTGACTTATTGGTCGCCTCCTGCACAGTGGCTGGATTGGGTGGACTCGCTATGGCACCGGTAGTATCTGGTGGATCAGGCATGGCTTGCAGATTGGAGGGGATTGCCGAGGGTAAGGGTTGGGGTACGAGGACAGCTAAGAGAGAGAGCGGCTGAGGGACAGAAAAGTAGCGATGCTGGCCTTATGTATCTGTGTCTAGGACCGCTCTTCGTAGAGTACAAGTGAAGACACCGTGACAGGATCGATAGGGCGCTGGTCGATCACTGGTATACAGCTCACGAGATGCTTTGACACGCTCGACGCATGTAAAACGCATGTTTGCTTTCAGGTGGATCACATGCAGCATGCAGCTGGAACACGAGCGTTCATTGCACAGAGGTGATATTCACTTGGAGGTACCGGAAGTGGAGCTCCAGAACGTTATTTTCATAAGATTAGGCTGTTTGGCGTCTATTAGGTCGGCGAGAGTGAGAGTACGAGGGCAACGTTGCCTTTCTGATGAACGTGGGCGCTTAATCAAAATTGAAATCACCAGCGGAGATCCAATTCTGGCAGTCATGGGTCGAAGATGTGCGTGCATTCACGGTTTCAGAGTAGAGCAAGTGCAGCCTTGATAACTGCAATATATTCCTTACCTCCTCAAAGTTTCTGATCGTCTAATACGCGTTACCTCTAGCCACCGTAGACTGTTTGGTCTGTGCTTATGGGCTCCCGCTCTATCATGAGCTTCTACACCCTCACCTGGAACCAGGGACCCGTCACATCGATCAATAGACCCCTGGAAACACACACTTCTCTCGTTACAGTACCTATCTGACCCCTTTCGATTGTCCAAACATCTTTGTATACTTGGAGGCCTGATGTCTTGTCAATGATCACAGTAAGTCGCGCCACCGTCGTCCGCATAGCCGAAAGATTGTCGATATAGTAGCATACACTGCTTTTGAAGGGGCACAAAGTGAGCGCTTGAGCTCTTCATCTCATCGCGAATACACGCTGGTTGATGCCGCCTGTTGTGGTGATGTCGTATACCAACTTGAAGGACACAAAGTAGCAGTGGGGTCTCCAGCAGTATCATTCTCCTCAGGCGCCTGCGAGTCCAATTTCGAATCAACTAAAGGGCTTCTCAGCGGTTATAAACCACCCTTGCACCATGGACATGTTAACCGAACGTTGCCGTTAGACTGTATATACATGCAGTGCGTAATCATTGGTAGAACTGAAGGATATCATCCACTTCCCTGCGAGGCTGAGGAGCAGCGTATCGAGTCACCAACTCTTTATCAGGGTAACCAACAGAGATGGATACAGCAACTACTTCATCGTCGCTGATTGGGAGATGCTGTCGCAAGATCCGATGGTATTGTGCGATACTTTCCTATCGCAGGCCGTCAATGGACATGAATTTCGCAGTATGGAGGGGTATACTCACCTGACTACAGGTTTCAAGCCCACGGCTCCTTGCCGCGATACATACACTCTGGAGGAAGTAGCCTAGGTCGATCCAGGAGCCTAGAGACACATGGTCAGCTCAGAGCCTAGACTTAGCAGTAGAAGCGAAGTATACCTTTCTCCAGTCGCTTACTGATAGTGAATATCAGTGCGACGGGGGCGCCATAGAATTCACTGAGGAAGATTAGAGAGGTTCAATTCGCAGATTCGCATTCCCCTACTAGTTCCGGCCAGCAGCCTTCGCTCGTGCAGCTGTGTCTCCTCGGTCGATGCCCATAGCCATGCCTATTATGCGTCCGAACTCTTGCTTTCGGAAAGCATGGACCTCGGGCATGTCTTGCGGAGGAGGGTAGTAATTGTAGCCCGCCTTGTGGGCGTGGGGTTCATCCTGTGACGCCCTCAGGATTTCCTCTCGGACGGTCTCCAAGAGCGGACCGTTGAGACAGTAAACCTTCTCCCAGGGTCTGTAGACAAACGTAGGTTAGGACGGCAAGAGGAGTAAATGGCTCGACGTACTGAATATTATTCCCAGAAGGGGAGAAGCGAGCAATGTCAACGATTTCTTCGATGGTATGCCTTTCGACTTCTCGATCGAGAAAAAAACGGCATGAGAAACGCTCCTTGATAAGAGCGTCTACATTGAAAGCCTGTCCGATGCCCTGAGCGTTGTTTGAGTCGATGTTTGAATCTGTGAAATAGATAGAGAGCCCGCTGAGTAGAAGACACAGGAAGGAAGTTAGAACTTGCCTTCCATGGCGGACTCGAGCGGACAGTGGGTGGCGGCTTTAGCGTACGTGACCTCAATCGACCCGTCTGGCGTAGCGAGGGAGGGTGAGTAGTTTCATCCCAGGTTTGCGATTATAATGCAGCCAGGGTGGCTGACCCTATAGGGTTCAGTTGGGGTCTTACTCCAGAGCAAAGGCTAAGTTCCGGCATCGCAACCTGCTGCTCCCAAGAAGCGGAATCATGCTGCTAGATTCAGCTGTAGGTAAGCCATTTGACGAAGCTGCGAGTATTGAGAGCGGTATTAGCCTCAAGTGAAGGCATCGCACTGCGGGATTTAGAGATCAGCCTCTCGGACATCGCGAAGAACTGATCCGGTATTTCAATCAAACGGTGACGACACACCAGCGGGGATTGGCTGGCGCTGGAAACTGCAACATGTCTTCGACGTCCACTGCTGGCCCTGCGCAAGGCCCTCCTCGACTTCCTCAGGACCCTTCGCCTGAAGATGGCACACCCGGGGACTACAAGAAACGCTTTGCAGTCAGTGTCACTCATCATGAACGCTTCCAATACTAACCTTATGCCTAGGGACGACAAGTAACTTCCCAATTTGTTGAGTAAGCTGTTCACTGCTTCGGGAGGTGTTTGCATGTGTAGCTAACCTCCTACTCGTGCGCCAGCCCATGTGCAGCAGCTTCAAAGGCATCAATGGACTGCCTCGACAAGAACAACTATGACCGAGACAAGTGCCTTGACTACTTCCAAGCCTACCGAGATTGTAAGAATGCTTGGGTGAGATTTCACACTGCTACTTGTCGCAGGTTTTCTAATAGCGCATCTAGATTCAGAAAAGGAAAGAGGATAGGCGGACTGGAAAAGCCTGAGAGGTCTATTGAGTACAACGAGGTTAGCATGGTTGTTCATTATCAAATGTGGCATAGGATATAGACATAGGAGGGTATCGAAAGTCGCAAGGCGTAATGTATGAAACGAGTGTGAAGAGATAGCATAAGGTATCAAGCATCCCAATAGTCGTGTTCGCGAAAATTTGGCACAACGCGGCAAATATGCTCAAGACCCCTCGACGTTTCAACAGCCTCACTTGGAGCCTTCACTAGGTGTGGCTTGACTAGCATCAGGCCCCGTCGCCTTATCATCAGCTGCAGCCGTGGCTGGGGCCTTGAAAGTGACCTTCTTATAGAACTTCTGGAGGTGCTCGTCGTCGACCTTCTTTGCGTCTGTGTACGCAGTCTCCAAGGCCACCTCGTCGGTAGGTGCATACTTCTTGACGAACAGTGTGACAGTCGCGTGCACAGAAGAGTACGACTTTTCCACCTCCGTGATCTTGTCGGTCATCGTTTCTGCGTTGAAGGCAGTAATGTCGTCTTTCGCCTTTGTGAGGGCCTTCGTGGTGTCGCCGATAGCGCTGCCGCAAAAGCAATGTCAGTGATTAATCGGAATCCAGAAATCCCAAACCCACCTAACCAAAGCCTTCCTCTCTTCCACGCCGTTCTCATTCTTCATCTCCACATTTTTGTTCATGGTGAACCACATCTTGACCAGAGCTACGGAGCGTCCGTAGAATGGTCGACGTACTTGTGCAGCCAGACGCATCATGGTAAGGATCTGAGGAATCCATCCACCGAGGTCAAGGATCTTCGCGAGCAACTCTTCGAAGTCGTTGTACTTTGTGTTGAGCTCCGTCTTCTTTTCGGCACTGAGGTCATCCTCCTTCTTATCGGAAGTTTCCTCAGTAAAGCCGAGCAGGTATTCGGCGAATCTGAGTCAAAGAGTTAGAGGAGGTAGTGTGCTGAGTGAATGGGCGCACTCTTTCGCTGCTTTCCAAACCTTGTCTGATCTGATGTGTTCGTCGGTCCTGGCGTCGTTGCCTTTCACCTGGGAGACTACGAAGGGGATGTGGAGGAGCATCAAGCCGGCCACCACCTTCCCCATTTGTTCCTATAGGGGTAAGGTCGATGAGCATGAAGTCCCGTTAGTGTTTATAGCGTCGTCGCACCTCAGGGTAATCAAGCTTGTCGGTCATGCCCTTGACCTTGGCGGAGAGCGATGTGACAGCCTTCTTGACATCAGCCACGTAGTCCGTTGTATCGCTGATGCAGGGGGTTCAGAAAATGACAATGAAGCTGCTGAGGTGCTGCCTACCTTGCGAAGTCCTTGCGTAGAATCTGGGTTTCTTGAAGCGTACTATCTTGCATCTGCTTGTCAATGCTTTCTACCGTATCGACATGGTCATTTCGCTGGCCCTTCACCAATTGGTGTTTGAACCCAGTGCGCTCGGTCTAGTGTGTCGTCAGCCTTGTTCCTGCATTCAAGTCGGGCGATAGACATACCTCTTCTAGCAACTTTGCGTCTTCGAATACACATTTAGTGAGGCCCTCAGCCCTTTCCACCGCTGCGGTGTGATGAGCGGCCCAAGTCTTCACGAACTGCAGAGATTCCTGAAGCTTAGTTGAATCTGGCAGAATGCTCTCGTGATCATGGTCTGAGAACAAGAGATCCAGGAGAAACCTAAGAACGGTTGGCGAAAGGCGATCAAAGACGACAATGGCGGCTTACTTTTCGAGCTCGGTGATGCTAATGGCAGACTTCTCGAAGTCTTCCCATGGGAGAGAGTCCAAGTTGTCACCGTGAGCATCGACCTTCTTGATCAGGTCAATGATGGCCCTGTATGCAACATGAGACTGCAAAAGGAGAGCCCCTGAAGTCTTCTTGTTTCGCTTATAGTCCTTGATCTCGTCTTGGAGCTTCGCGAGAAGCTCTTTAGACAGGTCAGTGGATGCGTAGCCCGCCGAAATTGGAGACTCTGGTGAGGTAGGCGCCGGGACCTGCGCAGTTGCCGGATCGGCAGTACCCGTAGCAGCTGAGGCATTGGTATTAGGCTCGCCCATGGCTGGTAGATTGTAGAGGGTAGTCGTGGGAAGGATTGGAGCCCAAGGACAGATGGGAGAGGGAGCAGATGAGGGATAGACAATTAGCAATCCCCTTTATATAGATGTTTCTAGGACCGCTCTCCGTGGTAGAGTACAGGTGAAGGCGCTGTGATTAGATCGATAGGACACTGGTCGATTATCCGTGTACGGCTCACAAGACGCTTTGACATACTCAGCGCATGGGAAACGCATGTTCGCCTTCCAAGAACCCTTTCAGGCGGGCAACATGCAGCATGGAGTTTGAACAACTGCTCAGATGAGCGTTTATTGCACAGGATGAGGGTGTGATATTTGCTTGACGCAACAAGAAGTGGAGCTCCAAGAGCCTTGTTTTCATTCCATTAGGCGCTTTGGCATCGACTAGGTCGGTAAGAGTGAGAGTATAAGGACAACGCTGCTCTCCTGATGAACGTCGGCGCTTAATCAAAGTGAAATCACTAGCGGAGATCCAATTCTAGCAGCCTTTGACGTTGAGAAGCTCCCTCCTTCACCTTGTATGCCCATTTGGTACACAGGAAGGAGAGTTGGACTAGAGGCGTGTCGTTTCAAGATAAGGTCAGAAGTTCATACGATCGACAAGTTCTGAACATACGACACATGAAGCGTCTTCAAGTACGGATACAGCCATAAGCGCCGCGTCATTTGTGGCTGAACGATGCCTGGAAAGGGCATCCTCCAACACAAGGCCAGTGTCAGCTGGTGCATAGCTACTGATAGTAGAGGTCATCTGGCCGTGAATTGTAGAAGCCTGAAACCCGCCCATCCGGTCCATTCGATGCGAAGCATTCACTCGGCCACGGCATCCCTCTTACAACGTTTCATCCTCCACTTGCTCGCCTCCGGTGCCATTTCACCTCGTGTGTACGGGTAGCAGGGCATGAGGATATACACGCAGTGATAAGGGCAAAGGGTTTCATGGGTTGAATCCGTGCCTGCACTCATATTGCTGGAGGGCATCCAGAGTAATGCAAGTGCATCGTGAAAAAACCCCGCTTATAGGCCTGCGATGGCAGACTGGTGACGCCATGCCAGGGCACAGTGGATAGGGGTAGCTGATGGCATCAAATCCCATTCTGGAGACGATGGGCAGGGACTCGAGGGATGGCGACCCTCGGAGCTGGCCGCGCGCTGGAAAGTGGGTACGGCACTGGGAATGACCTCAGCATTTATTGACGAAGATTGCATACCCTGGGGCAGTATTTTGACTCCCGGTATTGGATGCCATAGAGTAGCCATGGCCATGACATGATGCCGCTGCTCAGCCAAGTTGACCAGCAGTTGTAGCTTTGTATTACAGGGGAATGCAATGGCATTCATTAAGCAGAATTTAATCGATTTATCACTGACAGTCCAGATTTCTCTGAAGATGGTATTGAATGGTTCTATCTGGCGTAGGGCAGGCGTGTGGCTACCATAACGGAATGTTGTGTTGATATGATTGATTTTTGATTGATTTCGCTGCTCGTCAAAGTGTCAGTGGCCTAATGGTAAGAGAGCATTTATGCTGTTCTCGCCTCTCTTTTTCAAACCGGGATGCACACACCTTTCATGACCAGTGACTTCTGTTTCACTAGGCAAATGAGGGACGATATTCGTCATCGTCAGCGACTTGCACTGAGCGATGACGAATTTCGTCCCTGGCGCGACTGGCCCTTGAACTCAACCTTGTTTTGTGCCTGGAAATGTAATTATTTAAAGTTTAAGTACCCACTCAAGCTTTTGTTGGGAAATTTTCCCCCTTTGTTCAGCGAATCAGTATGTTCATCGCGAGCTTGAGCTCGAATTGGCAGGCTTAGCGCTTAGGAGGCGCTTGCCGACAAACTGAAGCGGAGTTCGAAATGACTGTAACGACGCGACGCGTGCGTCTGAGCTCTCTCGCACTTTTCCTTCGACAACCACAATCTCTGATGCGATTTTCCTGCTCGTCGCTGGCACGACGAAGAGCGCGACATGATTTCTCATCCTTCCCTCCCCACACTCGATCTCATCTGTAATCCGCCCTGGTTACAGCCCGTTTTCGTCGTGATGGACTACACACCCAAGTGCTGGACTTTGAGGGTCGTCAAGGAGAGCAAATGGCGGGGCGATATCAGCGGTGAGTTTTATTTCAACTTTTATTGTCCCGCCTTGGGTGAAAATACGCTTCTACCCAAGGCGGGACGTTCTGGCGACTGATAGCTTATGGGCAATGGCGAATCGGGAAGTCGTTATACAGGTTTTCTCGCCAGTTCTAGGATCTCCCAGAATGTTATCTATGGCTCGTTCTGGGTTAGTGGGCTATGCGTGGGTCGCGTTGGTGCGTGGCGAGTGTGCAGGGACAATTGAGTATGATTAGCTAGATCTTGGCATGTATTCGCTGCTTGCTTCTCGTACTGTTCCTAACAATGTATCTAGATTCAGAAAAGGAAAGAGGATAGGCGGACTGGAAAAGTATGAAAAGTTTATTTCGAGGTTGTTTATTCACAGATGGGATATCGCCAGAACGCGTGATATTGAAAGTCACAAGGTGTAATTTCCCCAACACCCCTGCTCACCTTTTCTGGCATTCGTCAGAATTCAGCCATAGCGAGGTCTTGAAGCTCGCTTACTTCTCCCCACCGTCTTCAGGCCCCCAGTTCTTTGTCTTCTTTGTCATCACTATCACCTTCTTCGGCATCATTGTTTCAATCTATATACTCTTCATCGACATGATCCCCACCTTGGTCTTGACTTCCTTCCTCCTCTTCCTCCTCTTCCTCTTCCTCCTCCTCTTCCTCCTCCTGTCGTTCCTCAGCGTCAACGGTGGTGGGTCCGGCACTTCCCCGCTCCTCTTGATGCGCAGATATGAGATCGCGCTTGGTGTCCGTCGCGACTGCGGCCACGACTGGGGCCTTGAACGTGAGCTTGGCTCGGAACTTCTGGAGGTGCTCGTCGTCGACCTTCTTTGCGTCTGTGTACGCAGTCTCCAAGGCCACCTCGTCGGTAGATGCATACTTCTTGACGAATAGTGTGACAGTCGCGTGCACAGAAGAGTACGACTTTTCCACCTCCGTGATCTTGTCGGTCATCGTTGCTGCGTCGAAGGCTGTAATGTCATCTTTCGCCTTTGTGAAGGCCTTCTTAGTTTCGCCGATAGCGCTGCAGCAAAAGCAATGTCAGTGATTATTCTGCATACAGAAATCCCAAACCCACCTAACCAAAGCCGTCCTCTCATCCGCGCCGTTCTCATTCTTCATCTCCACATTTTTGTTCATGGTGAACCACATCTTGACCAGAGCTACGGAGCGTCCGTAGAATGGTCGACGTACTTGTGCAGCCAGACGCATCATGCTAAGGATTGCAGGAATCCATCCGCCAAGGTCGGAGATCCCTAACAGCAGCTTCTCGAAGCCGTCGTACTTCACATCAAGCTCTGTCTTCTTGTCGGCGCTGAGGTCATCTTTCTTGTCGGAAGTTTCTTTGAGGAAGCCGAGCAGGTATTCGGCGAATCTGTCTCGAGCTCAGAAGAAGCGATAGTGCAGAGTAGAAAAACGCACTTCTTTGCAGCGTCCCAAATCTTTACGGATCTGATATGCTCCTGGGTCTTGGCGTTGTTATCTGCCAGCTGGGAGACAACGAAGGGGACGTGGAGGAGCATCACGCCAGTGACCACTTTACCCGCTTGTTCCTAGGAGCGTGGCAGATGAGCATGAAGCGCTATGAGCACTTGTCGTATTGTCGCACCTCTGGATAATCAAGCTTTTCGGCCATGCTCTTAACCTCTGTGGAGAGGGATGTGACAGCTGCTTTGACTTCCTTCACGTAGTCGGTTTTATCGCTGTTGCAGGGGGTCAGAACGTGACAACGATGTCGCTAATGCGCTGCCCACCTTTCTTCGCGGAGAATGTCGGTATCTAGAAGCTTACTCTTTCCTATCTCCTTGTCGATACTTTCCACAGTATCAGTATGGTCATTTCTCTGGCCCTTCACCAGTTTGTGCTTGAACCCAGTACGCTCGGTCTACCATATGGTTAGCCTTGTTCATGTGTTCAGATAGGGCGATAGACGCACCTCCTCTTTCAACTTCGCGGTTTCGAACACCCATGTGTCGAGGGTATTGGCTCTTTTTATCGCTTTTGCATGATGATCAAGCCAGGTCTTCACAAACTGTACGGATGCCTCGAGCTTAGTTGATTCTGGCAGGATAGGCTCTTGATCATGGTCTTCGAACAGGAGCTCAAGGAGAAACCTCAACAATAGTCAATGACAGGCGATCAAGGGGGATATTGTGGACTCACTTTTCGAGCTCGGTGATGCTAGTGGCAGACTTGTCAAAGTCATCCCATGGGAGAGAGTCCAAGTTGTCACTGTGAGCATCGACCTTCTTGATCAAAGCAATGATGGCCTCGTATGCGACATGAGACTGCAAAAAGATAGCCCCTGAAGTGTTCTTATTTCGTTTATAGCCCTCGATCTCAGTCTGAAGCTTCGTAAGAAGTTCTTTAGACAGGTCAGTGGATGCGTAGCCCGTCGTTATCGATAGAGACTCTAGAGACCAGGGATTGTTGGCAGTTTCATTGGCACCGGTCATGGTTGGTGGATCGGAGGGGCTCTTGGAAGGGGCTAGAGTAGGAAGAAAGCTGAGAGTGAGAGCGGCTGAGGAATGGGAGAGTAGTGATGCTGGCCTTCATAAATACGTTCTGAGGACCCCCCTTCAAGGAGTACAAGTGAGGGTGCCGTGATAGGATTGATATGACACAAGGCGATTATCGATACATGGTTCACAAGACACTTCAGCATGCGGCAGGCGTGTAAAACGCATGTTTGTCCTCCAAGAATATCTTCACTGACCCAGAAGAAGGGCATGCAGCTTGAACAACTGGTCAGATGAGCGTTTAATGCATCGGCTGAAGGTGTGATATTTGCCTGACTCTACCAGAAGTGGAGCTCCAATAGAGTTGTTTTCATTCCATTAAGCTCTTTGGCTTCGACTAGGTCGGCAAGAGTGAGAGTATCAGGACAACGTTACCCTGTTGATGTGGGCGCTTAATCAGAGTGAAAATCACCAGCGGAGATCCAATTCTGGCAGCCTTTGACGTTGAGAAGCTCCCTCCTTCACTTCGTATGCCCGTCTGGTACACAGGAAGGAGGATTGGACTTGAGGAGTGTCGTTTCAAGATAAGGTCAGAAGCTCATACGGTCGACAAAGTTTGAACATAAGACACGGGAAGCCTCTTCAGGGATGCCGACACAGTCGCAAGCGTGGTGTCATTTGTCGCTGAACGTTGCCTGGAAAGGGCATCCTGCAACACAAGAACAGCGTCAGCTGGCTCATAGCCAGACTCGTGTACTGATAACAGAAGTCATCTGCCTCTGCGCCATGAATTGTAGAAGCCTGCAACCCGCCCATTCGGTCCATTCGATGCGAAGCATTCACTCGGCCACGGCGTCCCTCTTACAACGTTTCATCCTCCAATTGCTCACCTCCGGTGCCTTTTCACCTCGTGTATCAGTGTATCTGGGCATGAGAGTGTACACGCAGTGATAAGGGCAAAGGGTTTCATGGGTTGAAGCTGCACCTGCACTCACTGTTAGAAAGGCATCCAGAGTAGTGCAAGTACAACCTTGATAGATGCAGTGCAGTCCTTACCTCTTCCAAGTCACTTATCTTCTAACGAGTCTGACCTACAGTCGCCGTAACTGACTGGTGTGTGCTTATCGTCTCTCGCGCTATCATGACCTCCTATTAAGTACTAACATGGAATCAGGCACCCACCGTCACATCAATTGATAGGCGCCCAGAAACGCGCGCTTCTCTTGGTGAAAGGCCCAGATTCGAGCTGGTTGCTGAGGATCGGCGCCACCACACTTGGAAGCCTGGCGTGTTAAAAATGAGCTCAGTGGGTAGACTCGCTACCATTCGCTACTCCTGTGTTTGTCCATATTTGCTCGCGGCCATCACAAATAGGACATGCACTGCGTAGCGACTGGGTCAAACGAAGCACTTTGAGGCGGGTCCCCCCATTTCAGTGGAATTTGGTCACAGAAAAAAGTTGATTTTACGTCATGTTTAAGATGGTTTTTGAGGATGCTAGATTCGATTGGGTATGTCGGGGAAAATGTGATTTTTTCCATGATTCGGACTTCACTCTGGAAGTGGTGGGGGACAGGCCCGGCTGGCAGCGCAGGGGCACAGGCACCCTGATTTGCCACTGCTAGTTGAAAACTACAACACGGAATAGCATTAGGGTTGACTAGGGTGTGTAAGGGGTCGCCTATGATTAACGTCGCGGATTCACTCAGCCCATTTTGTGAAGTCCAAATAATTCACAAAAAATCGTTTTTTGCAACCATGTTCCTTTGACTTATTTTTGCGTAAAATTCGTAACAACGCTATTTCGATTTCAACTATTTTTGTGTTGAAAACGAATGTCTTCGCATTGAACGCGCACTGAATTGGGGGGACCCGCCTCAAAGCGCTTCGTTTGGCCCAGCCGTTACCCAGAGGGGTCCATGCTTTGTCATCGGAGCACGTGGGGTAACGGATGGTCGCGAGCCTACTCAGTGGGTCACAGGAGGTGTCAGATCCTCCGATCTACCGCCCAATCCCACGGCACACCCCTCCCCCCTCCCCCAAAATGGGGTTATCTCTATGAAAGTTCCGATAATTGGATCATGGACGGCAAGTCCTGAGCAAGTCTTGAGTTTGCGCACTGTCACTCTGTGCGTGGAGAAGCACGAAGTCTTCTTCTCGCAATCTAAGCACATCCTATTAGTAGCTTGAAAGCTGCCAGCGCTGCTGGTCAGTCTTGGGTAGACTCGTGGTCCGTTCAGCAAAGACCCGCAGTCGTGCAGGCAAAATGCCAGTAATTTGAGAATCTACACCCCCGTCAGGGAGTTGAAGTGCAACGGACCAACAGCGACCTTTATCCTCTATCAGCATACCCTCCCAGCGTCAACGGGGACAAAGGGGTATCTTCGCATTGAAGGTTGTTGATGCAGCACTCAGCAGATGCTTAAGCCTGAGTGCGAGTTGCACATTACCAACTGTGACATATTTGGTCGTAGAGGTTGAGCTGAATTTCTGCTACCCCACGAACGACTGGCTACAGCGCTAGCTTTCTCGCTTTAAAATGTATGATCTATTGTTTTGGGGGACGAGGGAGAGGTCTCGCAGTCGACGCGATCCGAGTGATGATCGATGATCAGCGACCACTGACTGCTCCGGTTGACCAACAGTTCGGACAAACTAGCACGAGATCCAGCAATTCTGGCGATTTACCGCCTCTTGGAGCTTGGTGGGTCACACCACTGTCCGTGTCGTCGAGTGATGATCGATGATCATGCACTGCTTTTGAAGTACGAAGTGAGCTCGTGCCGCATTTCATCCCAAATAGGCGCCATCTGCTGTGGTAAATGTCGGATACTAAAGGCACAAAGCGCATAGTAGTATGCAAGTCTCAAGCGGTGGCATCGTACTCGGGCGCCTGGGAGTTCCAAGTTTATACCAAAGAATGGGCTTCTCGGCGATAATCCAGAGCGCGCGAGAAGACCAGGGGGCGGGATCTCTCCAGCCCAAACATAACGTCCTGACACAATCCTTCGCCACATACATAGCCTATGAATTGAAGCTTTGCAAACTTTGCTGTGTCACCCTCTGTTTCAAGAAGACACCAACCGCGTGGATCCTGGGCCAGATCGAACCAATCCTGGAGATTGGATTAATAGGCGCCCACATCGGTCATTTCGAAGTTCCACAGCAACTGTCATCCTTGGGTAGGTCTCTGATTCTCTTCGCCACGGAGCCCGCCGAGTAATCAGGACCGATACTAGTATAGAACACGACAGTCTAGTGATTCTCGCTTTTCTCCTTTCATGCATTCGCAGAAATCCAGAGAGGAAAAGGCATGGACGAGCTGCCCGAAGTGTAAGGAGAGTTTGTGGTATTGCTAGGGGAGGTCATGGGGGTCAGCAGATTAAATCGTGTACAGCGCCCTCATCCGAAAGGAAGATCATATATGCATAGATGTATTTCTGGGCTCCCCGCTACATGTCTGGTAACCGTATTCTGGACATTTGGAAACGCCTGGTACCGCTGAGGATATCTGCGCCAGATGCCACGGCCGCCATACTCCTGATACCGCCTGTCAACATTGAACAAGAACTCGGTAGGTAAGCGTCAAGAGTTACGTGCAGTGGATCTCGGGAGAGAAAATCACGTATCCCACTGCACCAACACTTCTTCCTCTCGCCAAGAATACTTTGCCTCTTCCTTTGCCGTCCCATCCTCCAGACAGCAATCCTTCTCACACGAGAAGATCATACAAGTACCCCATTCCATCGCTTTCCTTTCTTCCTGCTTTCCTTTCTTGAGGGCTTCCTGAACGGCCTTTCGCCGCTCGTCATCTGTAAGCTTTTGGTTTCGCCCTTCCTTCGGTCGCAGGACGTTGATCAAATTGGGCATGAGCTGACATTCAAACACACGTTTCGATCGGCAGACGGGGCACGCGGGGATAGATGTTAAATCAAAAGACCTTTTCTGTGGCGAGGTGACGGTAAAGGCGGCTTTGGTCACTGCAGGAGGAGGGGTATCGGGTAAGGGAAACAGCCTGTTGAACACCTCGTCCGATTGGAAAGGAAGGGGTATTCCCTTGAGGTCATAGCGAACACATTGTTCAGGTTCAGCTTCGACTCGTTTGGAGAAACGATCGAAGGCGTGGTCGGTGTCCATGGAATTTTCGTAAGCCTCTGAGATCCAGGAGACATCCTTTCCTGCAGGGTCGACGACTTCTGCAGTGTCAGGGAGCTTGGTTTTGGCTGGTGCAGGCAGGTACTCCGAGACGGTCGACAAGTATAGGGCAGGGTACACTGGTGCAGATTTCCACGGAGTTTCTGTGATGGCGATGGATGCCATGGCGGTCAGCAGCGATTCCTCCTCAGAGTCGGAGTCTTCATCACTAGTGTGGCCCTCATCTGTCTCCGAAGGGTCATCGGAGGAATCAAGCTTGGCTGACGACGGTTCTGTACTGTTGCCAAAGATCTGAGCTCCAAAGCCAAAAGGGCTTGGTGCCCCAGACGCGTTTGCCTTCGGACGATAAATTAGGCCTATTGATTACTTTGGGAGTTATGTAGGACATACCGAAAATGGGTTAACTTTCGCAACCTGTCGTGGTGATTCGAGTTTCTTAGGTTGGGTAGCTTTGGCTTTCTGCCGATCCTGCTTCTTTTGGAGTTTGGCGGCATACTGTTCGTTGTAACGGAGACCTCTCCATGCGCGCACACTGATTCATCGTGATGAGGTTCAGGTATAGATGTTTCAGCATGCTACTTACGTTCCCCTTTTCCCCTGGCATCCGACTCTAGGGCATCCCCAGATGTAGAGCGCTCGGTCCATGGGACTGTCCTCAAAAGGGCACCACATCTGGACAAGTAATTCCATCGGCGTTTTACATGTTTTGCACTCTGAACAGGAAAGCGGCGGCTCAATAGCCGTTAGGAAGGCCTTCAAATATATGAATGAGCGTTTGTATTGCGCAATTGTACAACAACACTCGTACAGGAAGTCCTCCGATACGAGATACGGCGGCATCGTTGAGCTCGCTGCCGGCTTCGACAGCACCGTCGGGGACCCCTAGTAGTACGCTAGTCTCTATCTCTGCCAGATTTTCATCGTCCGAATCTGACCAGTCGTCTTCTTCTCGAGTAGGAGCCATTTTGTGGAACTAGGAGCGAAAGAAGCAAGGATCAGTATCGGCGCCGAAATATGGGAAAGATCCGTGTCAAAATGGGTCAGAAAAGCATGAATGGTATTAAAAAATGGTATCGTCAGAACCGACAGTGCAGAGAAACTCTGGCTGCCAAATGCTCAGACTCGTCATCTAAGGAGTTCATCTTGTTGAAACGAATGCATAGAAATAAACTTACGGGCTGTGAATGTGGAAGACAAAAGAGAGAAAAGATCTGGAGAGAAAAATCTGGGTTTTGATGTGTTGACGTGATGTTTCCCACGACAGACCCACATCAGGAAATCGTTGGAAGTCGTTCTCTTATAAGTAGTAAGATGGCCGTCTACACGGCACAGAAACTCCCGAATCGTTTTGTAACCAAACTGCCCTGCCCACTCTATATCACGGCGTCCATCGCCCTGGACACCAATGCCTGCAGCTAGCCCATACCCAGTCGACTCTCTCGGGTCATCCAGCACTTTGGTCAGTCGCAATAAGCGTCGGGGAGTTGCACTTTCGTGTGCAGAGTGTCGGAGGTGCGTACCAGCTTTATCAGTACCAACAATAGGCCCTAATAGGACGAGTGGTAAAGGTTAAAGTTGAAGTGAGTGGCTACTACTTTGGCTCTAGTCGCGGGCTGACGGCGATCTCGGCGTATCCTCACCAGATGCTCTCGACAATTCCCTTGCAGGTGAGGTCAAGCAGACTGGACAGAGGGCGCGATTTCTTATCGCTCTGTAGTAACTGTGTGAAGAAAGGCTGCTCAGCCATCTGTCCAGAGGGTATGTAACTCTCGGAGGCGCCTTCTCAGCGCAATATTCACCGTTGGGTCTAGGGTCCCTCACCACGGGTAAAGGGAACCGGTACGTCGTCCGCAGCTCGAGGCGATACTGTGCTCAACCGTGGCAGCTTTGTTCTCGCAAATACAGAGGCTTTACACGACAAGATAAATGTTTTGGCCAACCGCGTCCGATCCCTCGAAGACGCACTCGCACAATCACATGCGCTGAATTCTCATGAGGCTCACCCTCTGCTCAACGAAGAGCTTCTTCAACTCAAGCGGCCGTTAGAGCGAGAACGCGACGACAACTCGCCGAAAGAACAGGCCGAGGGGGGCGAATCCATCGATGCGCTGGGCTCACTGTAGGCACACATATATCCACACGTTGCCTCACATGCTTATGCGAGTGTATGTAGGTCCATTTCACATGGCGGTAAATCCACCTTCTTTGGAACTGCTGCAAATTCTTGGGTAAGCCATTCCTTCCCGAGTAACCCGTGCTGCAACGCAAAGCTTAAGCTGACCTACTGTCGCTTAGTATCTCCTTCAAGTGAGTGTATAGCATTCTTCCTTCGGCTTTGGAAGCTTACGCATTTGGAATTAGAACGAAGAAGGCTCGGATGAAGAAGAGCATGTGTCCCCACCCTTCGCACCGCACATGCCGCAAGACCTTCCTTGGCTCAGCCATGGCTTTCCGTTTACCTCTGCCGTCGATAAGGCCTCAGACCAAGTGAGAGGGTCCATACTGAGCCATCTTCCAGACGTGGATACGACAAAACGACTCGCAAATCTCTACTTTTGCCATGCGGCATGGATGTGAGTCCTGGTCTTATCCCATCTGGACGCGGCAAGTTAACTTCTATTACCTACTAGGTACACACCGATATCGCAACAAGAATTCTACACCAGTATTCTCCCAGGAATCTACTCCGAGGAAGGCTCTACGTCAGGCCACGTTCTCAGCGTCTTCTTTATGGTTCTTGCGCTAGGAACCCTAATGGACCTCGATCTCCCCGCACATTCCTCCGAAGCAATGCAGTTCTATCAGATCGCTCGCTCCGCCATGGCGCTTGACTCTGTTCTTGAAAAGCCGTCTATTGTTGCAATCCAAGCCCTGGTAAGAGTATCATGTCCAGTCCGTTGGTTTATTGTTCTTACGCAAGCCTAGATTCTGATGTGCCATTTCATGTTCCTATCAGACATGGCTGGTGCGCGTTGGGTGGTTATGGGCATTGTGGTCAAAGTAGCGCAAAGCGTTAGTATTTTTGCTATATCCGCGCGTTTACTTGAGATCTAATTCGTCCTCTTCCACAGATCGGCCTTCGTAAGTGCTGATTCGCGATCCCTCCCAATCCTTGGCCCTCAACTCGTTTACAGATCGTGACAGCGGCAAATGGAAGCTTGACGCAGAAGAAACCCAGAAACGACGCGAGCTTTTCTACGAAATCCTCACCTACGATTCGTGGCAGGCATGTTTGCTTACTCTCCGCTAACTGATGAAGTCACTCATTATCCTTTTCAGAGTCTGACATTTGGAAGGCCGCCATCATTGTCCACAGTTCATGTTGACTGTAAGCTGCCTCATGGGAGTTCAAGTTCGTTAATGGGGGATAAGGAAATGTCGTGTACGTGCTTCTTTCCCCGCTTGCCCCTCATTTTCGCCGATTATTGATTCCATCTTGGTAGTTGCCGCATGGAAACATTCGTTCGCAGCAGAATGTCAAAGCTTGGTGCATGACCAAGCTTTCGGGGCTAAAACACCTTCGTATTCGACCATCCAAGAACTCGATTCTAAGGTGAAAAACTGGTATATTCCTCCCAGTCTCCAGGTGCCAGGCTTCGGCAACTCCAAGATCGGGTCCGAAGTCGAGCAGCCCCCCATCGAGCTCACGCTGCAGCGCTACATCGCATTCGCGATTAAGGAGATCAGTCAGTCTTTACTCCTTCTGCTGCATTGCTTCGATTTAGCTGATCCGTTGTACTTCTTTTTTTACACGATTGCAGCGCTCTTCTACATGCATCGTGGCTTCTTCGCGCAGGCGTTGGAAGACAGCTCCAACGATCCGATGGGCAGCAAGTATGCCCCCTCGGTGTTGGCTGCGTATCAGAGTGCCATGACCTTTGTAGCACTTGTCGAGAGCCTGTTCAAGCAGCACCCCCAGCTTACTGAACGAATGTGGTTCTTGTTCACCCACGTCTTCTCTTGCGCGGTACGTCGGACGCTTGGATACCCGCTGAAATATCCACGATTTTGACTCTGCTTTTTACAATAGATCGTTCTTGGTTCGATTGCTGTCAAATCTCGAATGCAGCTTGCGCCTTCTGCCTTGTCGTATCTCGATCTCGCGCATCAGTTGTTTAGCCAAGTCTCAGATACGACTCGAACGAGCAAGATCTTGGTGCGTTTACATTCAACTTTATGCTGCTTTGCCATCAGAATGCGATGTTGATATTATTTTATAGCCTATCCTTCAGAAGCTAAAAGACCGTGCCCACGCGGCGCTCTCTGCATCTTCAGGCAGCTTGGGCAATGGCAGTTATTCTTCAGATGCAGGGTCGCGCTTGCACTTCTTCAGCCCAGCTATCAAGACGGAAGAGACAGAAATGTCAATGGAGCTCTCTGCTCTTGGAGGGATGACACGCCTAGTCGCTCGCCGTAATACCCCTTCATCTCCCGCAGGCTCCGTCGCCAGCCCGTCCTCTCCACCTCATCATAGTCCTCTGTCTGTGTCTCCGCCGACGTCACATTCTAGTTTAATGGGGTCGTTTACTCCCGTATCCGACCAACAAGCCAACTGGCAACACTATACACACATTCAGAACCTGAATGTGAATATCAATGTTGGCGAATACACCCCTTATCCCGGCGGGCCCCCCACACCCAACGTCAACCCTCAATCCCCTCCACTTGGATTCGGATACCCGCAATCAGCTCAGGCTTCCAGTTCTAGCCTTCAACTAACGAACCAAGGACACGGTTCAATCCAGGGAAGCGGTCATCATCCGTCCCAAACGCATCACCAACACCAGCAACAACCACAGCATCATCACCACCATGTGCAACAAGGGATGGGCGGTGTTGATTCTATGTCAGAGTATTATTCTGCGGGGTCATATGCGGGTGCTGGTAATGGTAACGGTGGATATTCGACGGGTTCTCATTCGCAGGTAATGATGAACCAGGGCGAGCCGTATATTCCACCGATGACCGACATGGAATATTCGTGGCAGCAGCTTGTGTGGTCCGCAAGCCATAAGTAGCGTGTGTGTGGGTGTGTTGTAGTGGCGGGTGGTTCGAACCATTCAGCTGTACGACAACTGCCATTGCACCTTTTTTCATTCTTGTTTGTTGATTCTTTCACTCATGCACGCCCTTTTGAAATGTGTTACCGGACTAATATTGATACCTCCATGTTGCCTAATATGCTGATCCTCACTTGCGTCTTGTTCGCGTTCTTCTTTCTTCTGTTGCTGCTATTTATGAATTGTAGCCCGCATCTTTGTCCTTTTGCTCACGCTTTCGACAACACGACATCTAATGACTGTATAGTAGTGTTATTGTATCTTTCTTATGTACTACTCATAGACATTTACTCTAGACATTTACTTTCTGCCACCTAAGCGCCCGTGTTGTGTGGCAGTGCTTCATGCTTGGGAATGCTTGTTTCGGAAGCTTTTATGACCTTCCCGGTGGGAGATTGACAGATGCAGACGACTGAATCCAGTCCAGAGCGTCCAACAAGTTTCTCCTCATCCCTCTATTATGCCTGTGCCAGATGCTCACACTCGCAGCAAGATTAGTCTAAACCCCTCTAATGTTGTCTCGCCCACCTCGTAAGTGCTGCCACGATTGGGAAACAATAAGCGTTGACGCGGAGGGGACACGTTGGTTACGACAGAATCTCGAGCAAGACTTTACCCCGCATTGTGTTGGCAAACCTTGGCTTCGTGCTGGCCATCCAGGCGACGAAGAAATGGCTATTAGACTATGAAGTGGGAGCGTTCTGGGTGCTGATGAGGGTGCTTGCGTGTGGCGGAGTGGGCGTATTGGTCTGGGAGGCGTTGACAGGCCAGGTTCGGAAACGCAAGTCGATAGAGGTATGTTTGACAGGCCACTGTCACTCAGATAGGGTTGGCTTAGTGTGATTTCAGTGGTCTGCACTTGCGCTGGCTTCTTTGCTGGTCTTTGTCCAGTTTGGAAGCTTGTTCACTGCGTTGTATAGGCTATCGTCCATTCGGTGCGTAACCTGAATCACAGCTGGCAGCGCTGGGTACTGAAATCGTGTTCCAGGGTCATCCTGTTCTCATACTTCTCAGCATACCTGGTTAATCTCTCGTCGGCAAGTCAGGTTTATCAAGTTGGGTGGGTTTGGTTATAACATTGATGTCCAGGCACGCAAGACCCTCATGATCCTCGCCGCCTTTGCCCTTGGAATCCTCTCGGACGCCAGCTTTTCGCGAGTGAACATGGGTCGGTACCTTCCAGGCTATGGTGCATTACTCCTGCACGGTCTTACCACGATGGCGCTGGAGCATACTGTTGGGTTTATCTCCCCGTCACTGGGACCCTCTTTCACCATGGCCACTGCGACCCTTGGCGCCAGTATATTCTGCGTACCGTTCTACCTCTTCAGGAATGCAGTCCTTCACTTCCCGCCCACTCCACACGTTCCCTTCCTCTCAGTGGTCTCCATCCCTCTCATTGCCTACTCCTTGCTGTTCCTAACTCCCCTTACCAAACTTTCGTTCAATAACCTCTCCCTTGCGCCTCAGTTCTTCCAAACCTCCTTCCCCATTCTAGGTGGATCCTCCGTTATCCTAGGCCCTCTCATCTTCTCCCATTATCCTTCCCTCTCTGATCTGCCTCTGAGCCTTCTCCTTTTCACTGGTCAGTTATTTCATACTGTTCCTTCGTTGCAATCTAACAAATGATATCCAGGGATGTATCCCGAGTCTGTCAGCGCGCTACCTCTCGCCCCTCGAACACCAGCTTCGAGATTGATCAAATCCTATCTGAAAGCCATTCTTTCGAACCCTGAATCTAGAAAGATTTTCTACTTCTTAATGCTCAATTTATGTTACATGGCTGTCCAGATGCTTTATGGTGTCTGGACAAACAGTCTTGGATTGATTTCGGATGGTGAGTGGCTAGCGTTCATATCCAACCTGCTCTGTTTCCTGAATTCTTGACAGCTATTCATATGGCGTTCGATTGCATGGCCATTGGAGTTGGTCTTCTCGCCTCGGTTATGGCGACCTGGGAACCAAATGAGAGGTTTACCTATGGGTGAGTATTGTGTCAACTTCGTCTTCACTTTTACCTGAGTTTTGCAACAGCTATGGACGCATCGAAACACTCTCCGGCTTCGCAAACGGAATTTTCCTTATCCTAATCTCTATATTTATTGTCTTTGAGGCCATTCAACGAATGTGAGTTGCACTCATGTCACCTCCTGCATTTACTAACCTCCGATGCAGTTTGGATCCACCAGAAATGAGCACCAACCAACTCTTGCTCGTCAGTTCCGTCGGGCTGGCAGTCAATCTCTTTGGCATGTTCGCCATGGGAGGGCATCATCATGGTGGTGGTGGCCACTCGCATTCCCACAGCCATGCTCTTCCCTTCTCTTTCTTTGGTTCAAGCCATGGAGAGGACGACCATGATGGCCACTCCCATGATCACGGTCACTCGCATTCTGATCATGGCCATTCACACTCTGAGAAATCGCACCACGATCATTCGCACTCCGAGAAGTCGCATGACGGGCACTCGCATGCCCCCCACTCGGAACAGAATGGCCACTCTCATTCTGGGCATGGAGAACCAAATGGCCATTCGCACTCTCACTCGCATTCTCCTCCGGCTATTCAAGTCTCGCATTCTCATGAAGCGGACCATCATGGCCACTCCCCCCACAGGGAAGAGGCTCACTCTCATGGGCACTCGCACGCTCCATCTCCTTCGCTTTCATATTCCTCCCATTCTCATTCAGACGACCACCACGATGCCCATTGCGAGTCTCCAGGTCATGAACATCATGACCATGGCCACGAACATGACGATCATGGCCACTCGCACGACTCGCATTCTCACTCTCACTCGCACTCGCACTCGCATTCACCTCCCCCAGCTCCTGTCGCGCCAGAACCAATTGGCCATTCGCGATCCCTGTCAAAGGACAAACCAACTCTTGCGTCAAGGCGGCATTCCCGAGGCGGTTCACTCTCAATTCAAGCCGATGCCCATCTAGATTCAAAACGGGGACCAGTTGCCAAAGCCCTTCCTTCCGCAATGCTTCACACACCGATAACGCCAGCTTATACATTTGGTCACGACGACCATATTGAGCACCATCACCACAATGTTCGTACACCGAACGTTCCCCAACCTTCGAAAGAGCATGCCCACGCAGGTCATAGTCACAATATGAGGGGTGTCTTCCTTCATGTCATGGCGGTGAGTTGTTCTTCTTTGTTGGTCTCAAGCTGAATCTGACAGAAATCTTGTAGGACACACTGGGTTCCGTTGGCGTGATTATATCGACCCTTCTCATCCAATTTTATGGCTGGACAGGATTCGATCCCATCGCTTCGCTATTTATCGCAGTCCTAATCGCTGCAAGTGTGATTCCGCTTGTTATTGACACCGGCAAGATTTTGGCACTCGATGTGGGTGATAAAGACGCAGCCATCCAAGAGGCTCTTCACGAGGTTCGTCTCCCATGGTTCCTTCTTCGCTACTGTCAAATTCTGATGTCCGTTTCCCCGTTCCCTCTTACCTATTGTAACTTGCTACTCTCCGCAACAACAGCTTTCTTCGATCGAAGGTGTCGCATCGTACTCGTGTCCGCGCTTCTGGCCCAAAGACGCAGAATCTGTTGTGGGCTCTATTCATATCCAGCTAGCGCCCTCGGCGTCGTCGTACGACCCCAGTGGTCCCCATTCGAGTATGCGGACAACTTATACCAGCGTGGATCGGGTGGTTGATAGGGTGGACTCGTTCCTTAGGCGGAAGATCCCTGGTTTGGAGAATTTGACGATCCAGGTCGAGGGAAGGCCGATAGGAGGGCATCTCTAAGCTATCGGCGGTAGTGCGTATGTTGGTTGTGGAGGGTTGCTCGTGAGGGTTGCTGGTAAGGGTGTATGATAAAAACTACATTAGTCGACAATGGGCAGTACCTATGTTGTAGGGTATGTGTTAATCCGTGGGGGTATATTGAACTATTCAAGGTGGTATCAAAGATGGGTAAAATCGAAGTCCTGACAAAAACATAGTTAACGAGCAGGGCGAGCCGAGCTGGCATTATCTTTGAATGTCCAGAAGTTATATTCCGCGTCAGAGTACGTGGTCAACACTCGCACAACTTCACGTCCTGAAAGATGAGGTAGCAAAGCAGGAAGGTCGTTGATGAAATCCTGATTAAGCTCCTGACGAACGTCCTCTGCACGTGCGGTGCACCATATGATGCTAACGCGCTGTAGCTTTTGCCACTTGTCCGAGTCCTCAAAGATTTCGTCCAAAGAGTTCCAGTCGCATTGACGGCCGCGTGCAAGTGTGGTCGGTTCGAATGACAATCGTTAGATCTTGCAGCACTGGTTCATCGGGCAGGCTTCCTAAAGCATTGATTAACCATTGGAACCGCCGTTCTGATTCGACGAGGCTGGTTATATCCGCTGAGAGGGTCAATGATTTTAGAGAAGGAGAAGAGTTTAGCGATAGGGGTGTTGGAACTGTGATGTTCGCGTTAGCTCTGCGTTTAAGAGAAGCTTGGGAGACTCACGTCCGCCTGCAGTCCCTGCAAAGATCTTCAGTACTTCGAGGCTCACACACTGTGAGATTCCGGCCTGTATCAGTTCGAGACGGTTTCCTGGAAGACAAATATCCAGGTGCTTCAAGTAGGGCAAAGAGAATGGGCCCGCTCTTGGCCCCTTCCTAGGATCAACTAGCCCAAGCGTCTGAACGGCTTGGCCGTATGGGTTCCTGTCTCTGATCTTCAGCATATGAATCTCTTTCCGAGGAGTCAAGGGGACCAGAGGATGCACGATGGACATGCTCGCTCCTCCCGTTTGGATATCCACAGCCCGGAGATTAGCAGCGAGTGCAACCAGGTTGATGGGTAGACCCAAATCCGCGAGCCATACCTCTTGAAGGGAAGGCGACTGGAGCAGTGTAACAAACGCCGCTTTCAGATGCTTCGGGAACACTGCCCATGATCTTGCGCTCTGGATCTTGAACGTCCGCAGGTTGGGCATTCTCTGGCTTTGCACCAGGAGCATGGCCAGAGTGGTAAAGTCCTGCAAGGTTGTCGGGTTGAGATCAGGATTGTAGTTGTACCGACCACAATCCTGGACGTCGAATCCCCCAATATAGAAGAGGATCTCTGGGTCGTTGGTGATGAGCTGGAGGAAGAGGTCGACGTTGCTGGTGAGTTTGGCCTTTCGTCCCTCGCGTTCGCGAATGGCGACGCGGACCAGCTTGAAGGCTCCTTCCCAGCAGTAATGTCGAATTGCAGGAAGGGCCCTGGCAAGACGTAGAAGAGCGACAGTTTCGCCTGAAAGCTGTCGAGCGATGATGTCGAAGACCTCGCTGGGCAAGGGGAGGTCGGTGGGCGGTACTGTCTGTACCGTCACCGGGTTCGCGGGTTCTCCTGGCTGGGCTTCGACTCCTGGAGCTTCCACCCTGTCTCGTCGGTTACTGTCCACAAATGCGTCGACGATTGCCTGGAATTCGGTTTCCCGGCTGTCGGGGTTATATGCCACAAGGGTGTTGTCTTCTGTGTTGCCCCTGCTTAGCTGGGGTCGGTGGGATTTCACCGACATCCTCTTGCGTACGCGGTCCAATGTTCTGCGCATGGTGTGTATCCTTAGATCTAGGAAAATATCCTTCTTTGAAGGCTAGGCTTTATATTTCCGTCGAGGGCGACGCTGGAGATGGTGGTCAGCGGTAATGATGGGCGTCATGATCAAGCACAGTGCCAAACGGCGAGCTCTTCCCGAAACGACCACCATCGCCCTCGAGACCTCTTCTGATTCTGATTCTTGTACGAGCGACCAATGACGGCGACGCCATCGGCTGGTATTTTGGTCTCGGGCCAGCTTTGGTGAGTCCTGACTTTACTTAGTTGCTTTTGCCGTTGCTGTCGCGCTAAACGTCGACGTTTTAGCTTCAGGGCTCGGTGAATGTGGGACAATGGACGACTCTGCCTTTCATACATCTGGCTGTTTGAGGAGCTCAAGCTTTATCCTTGACACCCAAGGCCTTGGTTGCCCAGGGTCGCAGTGAACTGATAGCATCCTCTCAAACTTTCCAAGGACGCATTGCCTACTTGAACAGTGTCCTCCTTGAGAGAATCGTGGCTTGCACTTTCGGAAGAACCACCGCGCAAACTTATCCTTACTCTCTGGAGTATTTTCAGAGAGCGATTCCCTTGTCTTCTGGGATGTTTCTCAATGGAAGCCTCCGTTCGTTGGAAGGCGCTCCATTCTGACTCACCTCAAAGGAGCGTGTATCGCTTCCAAAGCTAGTTGTTTGAAGTGTGCGTCTTCTCTTCTGCCACACGTATGTTGCAAATATATTCCTTTCAATTAACCGTCCAGAAATCTCTTTCTTTGTCGAACAAATCAAGGGCTTATCTTGTAGCATGAGGCACAATGCGAAGTTGATTTCGGTGACCCGTCCGCATGGCCAACTTGCGTCACGAAGATATCTCTCGGGCATCCGAGTCGCATTTCAAACAGCCAGAATCCCGCAAAGACAAGTCATCCGGCTGGACAGTGGATTCAGTCATCCCTGATTGGCTTCCATCGAATTGGATTTGCCCAGTCCTGCCCACGCTCGCTAGGGTGCTTCGCCCGTGTACCGGTAATGTCTCTCCCACAAACGGCTTCGAACTTGGACAGAGCAGAGGGGCAGTACTCTGATCTTATCATCTTACCCATTCATCGTGCTGCTCGGCACGCACCCAGTCTTCTGATCTCTAAATTTGACGGGCAGTCTCTGGGTAAACTTGCGGTCTTCTGTGGACTGTGAGCATTGATCCTCAAGCGGCCTACGCAGCAGACGCATTGAACAACGCGTCCTAACCCTGAAGTCCAATGCTCACTCAAATTCTGAGAGCATGGACACCCTCAGGCTGACGTTAGGCTTCCCGACGGCAACCCTTCCGGCATCGAGCCTCCGCGAAGCGCTTTGTCCAGACTCCAGAGCCCGGTTGACTCTGACCGTCATACATACGGTTGTCACGCGGTCCCGATGCCGCCTACGACGTTCAGAATACAACACCGCCGATGGATTTCTCTCACCACGTACCCTAGAAGGGGAACAATTGGTGGCAGAGCGCGAAAAACAATCTGTTTCGCCTCCTTCACTTCCGTGCACGATGCTCAAAAGTCCGAGACGCTGATTCGGGGCCGAGTTGATAATTTAAGGTGATCCTTTCTCTGTTTATTGCCACGCAAAGGGCCCCGATATGTCAGCTGTTGCGTCCCCGACCCGCCCATCGCAAACCCATGACTTGTTGAAGGACGTAAAATCGGAAGGACGTCAAACGACCACTCTCAGGGTGTATGTGGGGAAACCGCTCCGGCTGGCGAATTCCCTGTCGGATCCTTGCTCTTGTTTCTGGCAACATGGCAACTTGTTGAGAGACTCTGAGATCTCATTTCACCCTGCCTTCTGATACGTGCTTCACTCTGTCGGGACAGGCGCGTCAGGGCCTATCAGGGCTGCCCGTGGTTTCACTGTGTATTCCATGGGGCGTCGGGAAAGGTTGAGGCACGCTCTTGGCTCGACTAGGCAGTCTTTCGCCAGAGGAACGTCCTCTTCACGCCCTCTGTAAAGCCGTTGGTGCTCACGCGACCGTTACGTCCTCTTTGGAGCCAACAGTAATACCCCGCGTCCAGCACACAGCCTCCCCCAGATTCCTGCAGGAGCTTATTTTCGTGAAGGCGTGCCACTTTGCAGCATGCTTGATACGAGTCTTTTTCTTGTGCATCGGCGTCTACTTAGCATCCTTTGCGTATCGTCATCTTCTGGCAGCATGTCCCTGAGCTTACAAGAATCTCCTCGCCGCATGCCCGATTCCCCGGTCAGTCGAGCAATTGGCTCACTCGATTTGGCAAGAGTCAATTTCCTCCAAACTGCTTATCACGGAGAATTTTGGAAAGAGCTAAGGCGGTCATCAATCTCTATGCTTCTTAATAGCCCGAATATGAGCGAAAGAGAAACAGGACA